>PISX010002574.1:0-143012 GCA_004024625.1 Mellivora capensis | reverse complement strand
TCTCCTTCTGCTGCTTCCCCTGCTCATGCTCTCGGTCTTTCGCAAATAAGTAAATAAAATCTTTTAAAATACATATATATTTCATAAAAAGTTGTAGTTAGTAATAGTTAACAAGTCAGTCCTTTGCCTTTTAGTAAATGTCATAGAAAAGAATAAATAACTTGCAATTTTTTGTTCTATTCTGGGATTTGAGATAGCCAAGTGAAATAGTATTATAAACGCAAACACACACACACACACACACACACACACACACACACAGGCTGTATTGTATAATTGCAGTAACTAAATCAAAGAGTAGATCGGGCAGCCTTAGGTTGTCCCCCATACTGACTTGGGGTCCCAAAGGCTTTCTGATTCTGTTTTGGTTTCCCAGAGCTACTGGGAAGAAAATGTGAGAAATACAGTACACTTGGCAGTTATTTTCCATAGCATAAATTAATGCAGTTCCCAAGCTGCACTGAGGTTTCCCACAGCAGGTTTATAGGAATAGGATATTCTGTTTTCAAGAGAAGTACAGCAATGCTGCAATTTATCAAACACTGCACGAAATACTAGCTCAAAGAAATAGCTCACATGAAACATTAGCTTGTACCGCATTCCTGTTGATGTCATATCTTTCCAAAGCAGGGCTTTTGGCAGTTGCTGCAATAAAAGCAGGTACAGCCCAAAACTCAACAAGGAGCAGGGAATGAGGGTGAAAGCGTCTGATCAAATTTCAAGGTTGGACAAAGCACAGAGCCCAACAGGCACTCACATCACATTAATAAGAAATGAAGTAAGTATATTATTTTTTTTTCAATAATCACATTTTTCTGAATAGCTGAAAGTTTTAAAAACATAAATGCTTATTAAGTTGTTTGGCCCTAACTACTTTATGAAAGAAACGGTTAGATGCTTCCTTTTTTTCTTCGGGGCACAGTGAAAAAATTACTGAGCCATGAACCAGTAGAAGTTTAGGAATCTCTAAGTTAATAAATTGGTATTCTGGTTTGTGATTAAATCTGAAATCATGTTGGTTGATTCAGATCCATCCTTGAGATTTGATTACCCCTGAGTCAACTCAACAAAGGATATTCTTGATTCTGTCAGGATGAGGATTGTACCTTGAAACCTGCGCTGACTCCAAATTACCCCCAAAGGTCCAATCTTCATGGAGCAGACAGATTTTTCTTTATTATCACCTGCAGCAGAGCTGGTGGCTTGTCATGGTGTCTTAGGTTTTCTCATGTGTAACAAGCATCATGTAATATGGTTACCATGAGGATTAAATGAGCTAAGATGTATAATATCAACAGTTGGCTGATGTTTTATTGTTGCCGATGTAGCAATAATAGTAGTCATCACTGACGTCACCATAGTCATCCTCACCAGCATCCTATTTTTTTTAAAGCATTCCTCAATGCTTTGGCATCCTGATAAATTCACTCATTTGAGATGGATTGCTGGGTCCTAACACTTGGAATTATAAATGACCCAGAAACTCTTAAGGTAAAGTTTGTCAGTATAATTTGGGAAGAATCTGAAATTATATCTTTTAACCTTCTTATTTGGGCAACTTTGGGGCATTTTCTTCCCCCTTTACATTTCCAATTGTTACATAATCCTTGTATAATCTACTTTTTTCCCCTGTGCTTCTACATTTTCTTAGAATGTTAAGAAATACCCATATCTCTGTAAGTTATCCTTTATTTTCTTGGGGTCCTAGCAAGTAAATCTTAGTATAAAGCACTGGAGGATTTTATATTCTTACAGTCTGATATTTATCATTTCCAGGACGGCTCTCCTCCATGTGGATTAAATGCTGTGTTTTTGCATTGACTTTTCTCTCTCTAAAGTCTGCATTACATATTGGTTGATGGGGACATCTCAGACTATTTATCAGTCCTCTGAATGGATGCACTCTCTGAACTCCAGGAATGGCATTAACATGGAAAGAGAGGGGATCCGAGCTACATCGGGCCGTAGTACTGGGCCATGTAACATTTGAACCATTCCTCTTCTCTTCAGGGTTTCTAAAACGTGAATTCTTTTAGACTAATGTATAGCTTGTGGGAGCTCATGATCACATTCAGAGATGGTAGGATGATTTCTGGAGTTCAAGGCACATTTTCCATTTTTATTGTGTTAGAATGAGTGTGAGAGAGAAAAATAGATTCAAACAGGAGCAGGACATGAAGCAGAATGAAAGCTATGTGAACTTGAGAACTCCCTCCCCAGCTTCTTGTTTTATCTCTCCTGGCTTTGTCACAGCAGTTCCTACACTGATATTCCTGGGAGTGAGAAGTCTTGGGAGAATGAACTTTGAGTGTCAGTGGATATATGTGTGTATATTTGTCAGTGAATAGTGGAGGGGGAGGGGTGGGGTCTCTTCAAAAGGAATTCTGAATTGTAGGATTTGCCTCTTATGAGTTTGCAGCCTGTGGCTTATGAGAAATAGGCATGATTCCTGCCTTCTCCCAATGTTCACTGGGATCTGTGACCTCCTGTCATTCTTACCCCAAACCAAGTAGGCACAGAGTTTGAGGAAAGAAAAAAGGAAGGGAGAGGGGGTAAAATGGAAAAGAGGGAAGGAGAGAAGGAAAGATGGAAAAGGAGAGAGGTGGAAGGGGAGGGAGGGGGGAGGAGGGAAAAGCCTGTGAAGCTGGTTGGCAATTACTTTTAAGTTTGCACATAGAACAGTATGTGGGTAAGGGAAGCTATTTATGCCTTTTTCATCCAGGGCTTTTGTTTGTTTGGAAAGGATCAACCAAAGAGAACGTTTTGTTCATTTTTGATTGATACCTATATTAGAGGAGACATCTACACAGGAGTTTTGCATGAGCTAATGGCACCACAATCAGTCTGACCCCATGGTTTTAGGAAAAACTTATAAATGGCAGGAGTAGAGTTTAGGAAAAAGAGTTTCTGCTAAAGGACCACAAAGCATTATCCTTTATTGACCAGGCTTTGCTAATGGGTGCATATAAATGTTTACAGAAACAAAGAAATCCAATGCCTAAGAGCTCCAAAGGGCTCCTGAAGGCCACTGCCATGCAGCGTCCTCTTTTGGAGACAGCAGGCCTGCTGAGTAAGCACACAAGAACTCGAGGAACTCAACGTGTACCTAAATAAAATGACTGCTAAGCAAGGGTTGTAGCTCAGAGAAGCAATTTCTGGCTGCATGCGTGGCTGCAGCAATGTAAATTAGCCTCTGCCTGGGGCCTACAAAAAATCAGGTCAGGGCCAGAAGTCACCATGGGGCCATCTGAAAGGTGCATAATGAACTTACCCTTTCTTCTATTAGTGTCTTCTTGAGGTGTGCAAAATAGATGGGTTTCCCTGGAGCGTCGGATCGTATCTTAGCAAGGCAAGGTGGAAAGGAAGAAGGGATGTTGAGTGGATGCTGGGGTCTATAGTGTAGGTAGAGCTGATGCATAAAGTTTTGTCTCCAAAGATTTGGGTAGAACCTAAGTACCTACTAAGTGGTTTAAGAATATGCATTCTGAGATAGATCACCTCAGTCTGAATGCTCCTTGGTAGCTGTGCAACTTTGGGAAAGTTACTTAACTTTTCTGAGCTTTGGTTTCCTCAACTGTAAAATGTAGACAATAATAGTATAGGCCTCACAAGGCTGTTATAAAGGTTCATAATATAATAAAATGAATATTTGTATCTTGCAAAGACAGGGCCTCACACACAGTAAGCACTAGGTGAGTGTCTATTGCATTTCCAGTTCCAATTGCTACCGCTTCCCACCAACACACCACAAACCTAGTAACATAAACAACCATCCTTTTATTATGCTCACAAATTCTGTGGATCAAGACCATGGTGGTGGTCACGGCCTGCCTTTATTCCACAACGTTGGTCTGTGAGGAAGATTCAAAATGCTGGGAGGCATTTGGGTAGCTGGAGCTTCTTCACTCGCACGTCTGGGGCCAGGTTGGGGTGGCTCCAAGGTTGGGCTCAGCTGGAGAACTTGGAGAACTTACTCATGTCTTGTCATAGCCCCGTTTTGCACATCCCGATAGCTGGGTTCTGGGAGGGAGCATCGGAAGAGCAGATGAAGACAGCAGAAAGAAGCGATGTAGCCTTTTGTGACCTCGCCCCAGACATCACAGGGAGTCACTCCCATTACACTGTACTGGTTGAAGCTGTGGCTCACCAGCTCAGAATTAAGGGGAGGTGACATAGATACCTCCTCTTTATGGTATATAACGGGACAGGAGAGCCTCAACAGCCCCTTTAGCTTTGGTAGTACCCAGTGCATTGCTCAAGTGGGCAGAACTGTTACCCAGGATTCTTCCAGAAGAGCAAAAGCCCTGGGTTGACTTTCATCACTTCCACTGGGTGGGCCTTCACTAAATGGAATCCACATATCAGTGCCCCTTTCCATAGGGATTGGGGTGCAGGACTTGCAAATGACTTGCAAGACCATAAAGCCAGGACCAGAATCTTGTTCTCCATTTACTTCCTTCTAGCACAGTGACTGATACAGCCCACTACCTGAATTCAGTGCTGAATTGCTATACTTATTCCACTGAGGTTGCCTACGCTCCATTGTTTTAATTACAGGCTGTTATTTCATTTAAAAAATCAGCAATAGGATTAAGGGTGCTGTCATTTTAAAAGCCAGACTCCTGGCCTGAAAACTCATCAGTGAATCAGAGGACAAATGTTCCCATTGTGCTGGTTAAAAATAGGAGCTATGGAAAAAGTGACAGAATGAGATGAATGCCATTAAAGTGTAATTACATTTACTGTAAATGTGAGCTTTGGGAAGAGTCTATTCTAGGCAGAGAAGCTCTACCAGAGCCTGGGATGTGGAAAACCCAAGGCCTCTGCTGATAACTGCTTTTATGCTTTGAATTTTTATAGTGTATATTGTTATGGATTGTAGTTACTGTCCATTAGCCTTGTTAGGGGTATTAGAAGAACTATGTCACTCCAAAGAAAAATAAAACCATAGAGTTCACCTTGAATCTCAGAGTATAGTTTTTCCATTGTGCTCACGAGGCAATGTTTTTATATATCTATGCTTCATATATCTATCAATCTGTATACCTATGTGTTTCTATATATCTATCTCCTGCCTCAGCTGTCAGGTGCAGTAGCTGGATTGGACATAGTTTGAAAGGCAGGGCTTAATTGTTTGCTCATGAAAATAGCTTATGTTTTTCTGATTTTAAAACAATGCATTCTTGCCATATAAAAATACACAAGACAATAAACTGTTATAAATGCACACAGATAAAGTACTGTTCACATTTTGATGAACATCCTTTCTAGTCACAGTGTTTTTATCAATTTAGAGATAGTTCTAACATTTTTGTTGCTGTTAAAGCTTAGCAATATATTCTGGACATATTTTAATAAGATAGCATTGCATCTTGATGTCTAGTGGCTAACTGGCATTCCATGGGATCAATATACCATAGCTTATTTATTTAATGATGACACTAGGTATTGTAATAAGCCAAGTATTATTTTGGCTCATAGCTAAAAATCATTCCTTCACATAGTTGAAAGACAAAGGATATCAAGTTTTTATATATATAAACATAAATATATATTATTATATATTTATATATAATTATATAAAATATTTATATTTATATATAATATATAATACATAACATATAATATGCTATAATAATATATAAATATATACATTAATATATATATTTATGTTTATGTTATAGTGTAAGAAGCCCACCTCCATTTTAGTTTCCCAAGTGGTTATCCAGTTGGGACTTATTTTTTAAAACTTGGTTGGAGAAATAGAGGGAAAAAAGGGCTGAAGAAAACAGAGACTGAAAAGCAGAACTGGGTTCTCTTTCTCAGTCTCCTTCCCAGCATCCTTTCTCCACATGGGAGGAGACATAAGGGAAGCCAGGATGGCTTTAGGTACTAACTTTCCAGGAATGCTAGCTGAAGCCAGAAATAATATTGAGACAATACCCTGAAACTTGGAACCCCAATTAGCTTGAAAGGGAGTGATGTATACAGCATGATGAGGTAGCTCAGGTAAGAAGGTTTCTACTTCCCTCGGGAGCTGTTCTTCGCACAGAGCCAGTGAACCCTGGCACTTCAGCATCTTCGTTTGTCTCTATGATGGCGTAACATTAATGCCAATACTGACTACGGTGGTGAGCAACGTTTGGTGCCTCTGGCCTAAAAATCCCTTGAGAATAGGTACTGACCAGCTCCTCTGAGTGTGCAGTACTCACGTGATCCCTGGCACCTAGCTGGCCCTCAGAGAGCCTTTGCTGGAACAAAAGGACATGCGCTTAGGGTAATCATGCAGATTCTGGTGGGTCTGCAATGAAGACTAGTCACCACTAGGTGCCACAAGGAGTCAAGCAAAATTTGGGCTCATAGCTAAAAATTATGCTTTTACTGTATTCCTTCTTATGCATGCATGCATTCACTTTTTCAGCAACCATGTGTTGAGTGTCTGCTGCATGCCAGGCACCATCCTGCGTGTTGGAAATCATGTCCTCGCTGAGCTCCTGGGCCTGGCTGGCGAGAAAATCACAGTAGATGCTGAGACAGGCAAAACCCCTGTGAAGACACACACGACAGACACCTGATTGTGCTGGAGGAATGGGACTGGCTTCAGAGAGAGGCGGCTTTGAAAGTGAGT
Organism: Mellivora capensis; assembly: GCA_004024625.1. NCBI lineage: Eukaryota > Metazoa > Chordata > Mammalia > Carnivora > Mustelidae > Mellivora > Mellivora capensis. The sequence continues at coordinate 136,384 of PISX010002574.1, read as the reverse complement.
CTTGAAGGATAAGAACAGGCAAGAAGTTCAATTCATTATTTCAAAACCACTTTCTCTTGGGGAATTCAGGGCGGAAGGGTGATCTGAAAGCTGGTCTAGGTTCTATTTCTTTTGAGGCCTGAGCTTTCAAACCCATCAGTAAGTTTTGGCAGAAGTTTGCTTCTAGTTTCTTTTTTACTGTCTGGATGTATGTTGTGGTTCAGAGTTTAGATTTCTAAGTTTTCACCCTATCTATAAGATGACATTAAAGTTCCCCTTGTTGGGCCCTGATCACTATTAGGTCAGCTGGGTTGGAGAGAGTTGTGTGGCTAGTACTGTGCTAGGGGACCAATACCAGGTAACTGCAGTGGGACTTACTTACCCAGGGGCCTGGTCCTGCCAGAGAGTGACACCATGACAGATGCAAATGGAGCGTGCTGGGTAACAGTGAGTGCCGGGGGCTTGGGCCTGAACCCCAAAGAAGTTAAGTTCACTCCTGGGGGGGCCTGTGTCAATGAGAGAGGGCAGTCTCCAGATCATCCCACTTCCTCTAGGTGGATCTCAGGCCTCCTGAGGCAGTTTCTCTCCAGGTGCCCTGGGTGTTTGTGACTAGATATAGCTCAGTCTGCCAGTGAGCCGCATCCACCTTTCCTAGGTGGAGGCTGAAGCCCTGTGCGATGGAGGGAGCCTGTTTTTATTCCATTCCCTGCAACTGAACTCCACACTGGGCTCCCACAAGCAGGGCTTTTGGCCAGAACCATGAGACCTCCAAAGCTAGACTATTCCCAACAAGATCATCGCCCAGGTTCTGTGTGAACCTTCTCAGTGTAACAGGGAACTTGCCAAAACAGCCCATTCTAGTCAGTACACATGGTTCTTTCTTAAAAATTTTGATAATACATAACATAAAATTTACTATTTTTAAGTATACATTTCTGTGGAACTAAGTGCATTCACATTGTTGGGCAATCATCCCCACCATCCATACCCAAAACTTTTTTTTGTCTTCCTGAATTGGAACTCCAGGTCCATTAAGCCCTACCTTCCCCTTATCCCATCCCCCTAGACCCTGGCAACCACCATTCTGCTTTGTGTCGCTATGCATTTGGCTGTTCTAGTATCCCATGTAAGTAGAATCAAACAGTTTGTTTGTTTGTTCTTTTGTGCCTGGCTTATTTCACCTAGCATCATGCCCTCAAGCTTCAGACATATTGTAGCATGGGTCAGAATTTCCATTTCTTGTTAAGACTGAATAATACCTCCTTGTATGTATAGACCACATTTTCATTTGTCAATAGATACTTGGGTTTCTTTCACTTTTGGCTACTGGGAATAATGCTATAGGGTTAGGGTTAGGGTTGAACAATTGTATACAGTTATCTATTTGAGTCTCTGTTTTCAATTCTTTCGGATATACTCCCCAAAGTGGAACTGCTGGATTGTATCATAATTATACATTTAGCTTTTTAAGGAAATGCTGTACCGTTTTCCACAATGTTTACACCATTTTACATTCCCATCAGCAAGAAGCAAGGATTACATTTTCTTCACATCCTCACCAACACTTGTTATTGTCAGTTGTACATGTAGTTCTTTTAATTGAGCCAAGATCCAGTACCTTCTGCCTTCTCCTACTATTGCTCCAGGTTGTGAACTACCTGGGCTAAATCTGGTCTTTATGCTGTAAGAAAGCCATTTGTGTATTGCTGGAGAGTGCTCTCTGTTCCTGGAAGGTCCCTCAGGACTGGGCCATTTAGCCTGATGTAATCTATCCTCACAGAGCAATGGAGGACCACAGCTTCCTTCGTCCTGGGCACTTTGCTTATGTTTCTTCAAGGTTTGCATTTGTTTTGCCAACAGCTTGGCACAGTGCTGGCTCATATGGAGCCATGTCAATTAACATCTCCAGGCCTTTTGAACAGGAGCTGTTGTGAGACCAGGTAATTCCCAACCCACCTCATACAATTTGATTCCTTGTACTTTATGAAGCAATATCTGACATGTACAGAAGTACATACATAACAACTGTCACATTCATGTAAATTATGAGGCATAGTAATCAAATGAATGCTCGTGAACTTGCCATCAATATAAGAACTAGAATACTACCAATATATTTAAAACTACCATGTGCTTCTCTCCTATCTTATATCCATCTCACTCCTGGAGATAACCACTCTCCTGGATATTTTTTTTTCATTATTTACTCCTTTAAAAAATAGCTTCTTTAAGTCTATATGTATCACTAAATAATATATCATGTTGTTTTACTGGTTTTTAAGGTTTATAAGAATGTTGTCTATTGCAACTTCTTTTCCCACTCAACTTTATGTTTCTATTATTCAGCCATGTAATTGTGTGTGGCTAGAATTCACTCATTTTTACTGCAATGTCCTATTCTTTTGTATGATTCTAATCATTTTGCTTACTTATCCTTCTTTATAGATGAGCATGTGGGTTATTTCCAGTTTGGGGGCTGGTGCAAACAGTGCTGCTGCTAGGTACCCCATTTTATTGCTTCACAACTCCAAGTCCACACTTCTCTGTCCTGCTTTGTGCTGCTGGAGTTGGATCCTGTAACATTTTATTGTTGTTGTTATATTTGTCAATAGAAGATTCTGGAAAGACGCTGTAGAAGGAAAAGGCTTCTATTCTTGCTTGGTTGTGGGTGCTTTCCCTTTTGTGGTTCCTATGGCATGGTTACCAGTGGTATGTGTGACGCCCTTGGGCTCTTACCTTCTACCAAGATTGGCTGACACCCTGGGGAGACTTCCAGCTCACAAGCCCTGGCCTGGACTATGTACCAGAAGTGGCTAAGAAGACCCCATGAACACCCTCTTCCTGAGCTCTGAGTCCCAGCCAAGTTGTTCCTTTCTTGGAGCTCCCCCTTAGCCCTACAGTGTTCTTTAGAGTTCTTTTATCCCTTCTCACTAGTGAATCTCTTGTTACTAGTTAATATACTTCTCTGTTATACTTTTTCTGTTCAAATTACTGATGTGATATCTGTCTCTTGTTTGCACCCTGACTGATGCAATTTGCACATGTGTCCTTCGGTGCCTGAGGACTGAGGGAGGGAGACTGTAGCTGGAGGTGGCGGGTGTGGTGGTCCCAGTGCACATGATGTCAGACTGGCTCATCTCACTCCCTCTGTGCCCTTGGAGCTGGTGGTTGGCACCATCAGGCTGGCTTTGAGCTCCAAGCTCTCCAGAAATACATACTTACTGCTGGTTTCAGACCTCAGTCTTTTCTGCAAAATGATCTCCCAGAGGGATCATTTTGAATGTCCAACTCTTAAAAATACCCTCATTTGTAGTAAAGAGCTGCAATTCACCAGAATTCTGGAGGCATCAGTGAGGGTGGCCCAGCTGTGCTCGGGTTCCATCATCTTTTGAACTCGGTCTCACTGCCTGCCATAAGGAAAGGAGAGGATTCCCAAACAAACTTTATTTGCAGGAAACCCAGTGAGATGATGTTCTGGACAGAAATTTCCTCTCACTTTGCTTGGGGTAGTGGAGCTCTGATGTCACCAGCTGCTCTTGAGACCTTCTTTTGTATAGGGTTTTTGTTCCTTGTCAGCTTAACTACCTGAGCAGCTTGCATTTAGCCCAAAAACTTTTAGAAATTAGCTCCAGCACCGAGGCTCTGATGTCTGACAGACCTGAATTTGTATCCTCGCTCTGCCATTTACATTGAACTGGTTGCTTTGCTCTCCAAGCCCTCATTTCTCCAGAGCAGAGGCAATGACAGGGCAGACTTTCTAGAGAAGGATGAGCATACAAGACAGCGATTGTAAAACACTTGTGGAGCCTGGTGTGTGATTTAAGCACCATTTGACTGTGGAGGCGTGGGGCAGGAGGGTAGGTGTTGAGAGCCCCGTGTCCAGCATCCAGGAACGGACTTTGACTAGTCAGGAACTCAGACCTACAGGTATAGTTCTGTTAAAAAATCCTTTCTACATTAACATTTTCATTGGAAGAAAAGAAAGAAAGAAAAACTTCTCAAACCAACTGCATGCCCAGATTTGTTAAAAGTGGGCAGTCAGGTCCTTTTATTGTTCACTCTGCTTTTCCATGTGTTTGTAATATTTCATAATAATAGGATACAAAGTTATCTGCCTAAAACAAAAGAAAAATGTGTCTGAAATTTGCTAGTGCTTTTCATTTTTTTCTTGATAAATCCAGTGAAAACTGAATTTAATGCTTTTACTTTGAAAAGAGCTGTCTATTAAAATGCAGTTTTACATAATTATTTCCAGGAATCTGTTCTTCTGCATATAGGTTTGGGGAACCTCTGGAATGGCATTCACATACACAGAAAATTTTTAAGTTATTTTTAAGTGGTGGGCTGTGGGCTAATTGCAACTTTCTATTTTTTTCTTCTATTTTTTTGAATAGTTTCCAGAAATAGGTGAAATTTAGTAAGCACACAGGGAGAAATAGAAATAAACAAGCCTTTTCCCTGTGGAGGCCCAGGCAGCTGGGGCAGCAAAATTTGAGAGGCCATGGCCAGGGGTCCATGGCCAGGGGACTCTAGGGTAGTCACCCTTTGGACATGGTCACAGGCAGCAGGGACACTAGGCAGTGGCTCAGAGGGCTTCAGGATCACGGAGGCTTTGCTTTGCCGGCCACGTGTTTCCCTGGACCTGGTCTGAAGTGTGTTTTCTACACTCACAGCCAAGACCCCAGGCGGAGCTGTCGCGTGGGCAAGTGACCAGTGAGGGTGTGGTCCACTGGGGAACTGTGCCTGCCCCCTCTGTGGGATGTTTCCTCTTCTAGTCACTCGCCCTGTGGAAGAAGGGGGCAGTGGAGAGCTTCAGAGAAGCTGGGGATACGGCAGGAGCAGGGAGCGGCGTCACGAGAGGCTTCTTTTCACATCCTTTCCTGGCAGTTCTTCATATGCTGTGTCTTTTTTCATGCAGACTGTGCTTGACTTGGTAGTCACCTGTAAACGTAATCTATTTAACAACAGGGTCCTACACTTACATAGCACCTTAACCATCTGAACGCACCTTCATGGCTCACACTACATCTAACACAGCATCCCTGTGACCCCGTAAGTATATCCCGTTTTGCAAGAGAGGGAATTAAATTCCAGGAAGATTAAACATTCCATGGAGTTAAGCAGAAGCAAGTCTAGAGCATAAATTACTCGACTCAAACAAATGGCAAAATGTTTCTCGTGTTGAATTTAATCCTTTAAATCTTTTCTTTGCTCTGTTCCCTTGCTTGGAATATTCCTCTTCCATTTGCCTACTAAATTCTGCCTGCTCAGAGCCCAACTGTTTTAGGCCAGTCTCTTCTCCCTCATCCCTCATGGGCTTAGGAATCTGATGAACCAGCTTGTGAATGTGGGTTCTGCCTCTTAAGTGTGTGGGTTCCCTGATTTCTCCAAGTTTCCATCTTCCCTGATGGAAAATGGGAATGGTGAGCCAACCCGGAAGGGGCTTATGCTTGACAGACTGGTCAGCCAGTGTGCTGTCTGGCTCCTTCCCATTAGAACCTGCTGGGAGGCTTGGGGAGGCAATATCTGTCCAACCCTGTCCCTGCACAGAGCAGGGGGAGGGAACTAAACCACAGGTGGACATGAGGAGGGTCAGGGACTTTTTGTCCCTCTCTTTACTGCTCAGGTCTTCCTCTGCCACTTGGCATTGAAATCTCCAAGTTACTGTCTCTCAAGCAGGAAATAAATGCCTGAATGTGAGGGGCTCTGCCTTTTCCCTCTGCTCCCTTGGAGCTTGGGAAAGTGGCTTCCCATAGTAGAGTATGGTTGTTAAACATGAGGTTTTGTTTGTTTCTTATCCTCTCCCCTAAGTTCACAAATAAGCAGCGAACTCTCAGAGTCCTTAGAACTGAACTTGGAGCCGAGGCCACAGAAAAACTATTCAAGCATCAAAGGGCCTTTCTTCCCCTATGCTGTTGGAGCAGAACAAAGCTCTGTCCTGTGCGCTCTACCGGCCTTAGTGTCACATCTGTCTAAACGCTGACAGTTCTTTCCAGCACCAGCTGGTCTGCTGATTCCCTTTCACCATGGCAACGTCTCAGTGCCCATCGCTGGCATGGGAGGACTTGTTACTCTTGACTGCCATTATGCACTCTCAGCCTTGTTCCCTCTGCATGTGGAACGAGCTGGGTGGCCCACCCCTGTGTGTGGCAGGCCTGCACCCCAAGGAGGAGGACTCAGGCTGGGGGCTCCTCCCACCAAATACTGCGGTCTTGCTTGGACAGTAAGTAACACAGGCTCACCGGTTCTGGACAAATGGTCTGGGGTTGCTCCTTTCAGTTCACAGAGGCTCCCAGAGGATGGAAACCTGTGGTGGGCTAGGAAAGGTGGCAAAGGGGAGAGTTTTGCCCACTCTGCAGGCATTTAGAGGGAGCTGAGCTGCAGGGCCCCACTGCCTCCCTGGGCTAGCAGGGGATCTACAGGGTTAGGAGCGCTGGGGGAGGAGCCGGGATGTACCACCAGGCAAAGGGAGGGTCTGGCTGAAGCTGAGAGTAGTTGAGATGGCTCTCTCTGGAGCCGGCTGGGAAAAGTGTGAGGGGGGTTAGGGGAGGGAACTTTCACCCCACAGCCCGGAAGCTCTGCTCACAGCAAGCCCCTTATGGGAGGACTCAGACACAGGTGTGAGAGCCAGTGAGCACCCACCACCCAGGCTCGGCAGATCCACGAGTTCCTGGACTTACAGTATATGAACACTGCAGGCCACTGAGCAATCTAACCTCTAATGTTTCAGGACAGAGATTCAGAAAGAAGCAGTGACTTTCCCAAGTTCACACGATGTTAGCCAGGAATCAAGTCTCCTTGACTCCCATCCACTTCCTTTGCTACAGCCCGTTTCACCCCACCCTGCCTCCTTTCTCACCCACCCTTCTCATGCTCCTTTGCCTCTGTGGGTACCGAGCTCAGAGCCCAGTACTTCTCAGCCTGGGAAGAGATGGCTGCAGAGAGCCGGCAGTGGGTGTGGAGACTGAGGCCTGAGGTCCTATGGGCAGACACAGCCAGGGAGATGGAGGGACTGCTGTCCTGTGGGCAGTGGCCATTGCTATTTCCCAGTGGTCCTCAGAGTCACAGACTCTCTGTCATGGGGCCCAGGAGGGCATTTTGCACCAACTCCCTCTTCACCTGGTAAAAAGCCAGCAATTCCTGCCTCAGGCAACCACAGAACAGGCGGGCTCATGCAAACCTGAGCCTTCCTGCACTTGAGGAACCAGCTCCTCTCTGACTTGGACTGTCTGCCATGTTCCCACGCGCCCACTGAAGCCTATCTAGGTGCTTCTCAACATCAACACACTCCAGACGCAGCCGCCAACCCCCTCTCTGGGCCTTTTCCAGGACGTGCCGCCTCCTCCTGATGACCCGGGGTTGGAGCCACCCCACCCGTCTGAGTTCAGAGATCTCATGTCATTGTCTCCCAGGTTTGCTTGGTTTGCTTGCTACAAATTGGGAGGTTCTGACACCTCCAGATTCATTCAGATCCACATCCTTCCTTCCTGGTGTTCCTCCTTTTCCCTAATTGCCTTCCTGCTTCCGGTTTGTCTCCTTGCTGTTGATTTCTCCACAGGCCACACAGTGAGTATTCTGACGCACAAACCCGACTATGTTGCTCTCACGCTCTGGCCTTCCCGTACCTTCCATCACTGGGCGCCAGGGGCTGTTCTCTGGAAAACAGCCCTGCCTCTGTAGCCAGGCCCACCTCACCACGGTATCACTCACAGTGTGTCACACTGCTTTGTCACGGCCTCTTTGTTCCCTGTCCCTTCCCAACAGGGAAGGCCTGGAAGGCAAAAGCGGGTCCTTCTCATCTTTGCTCCTGGCACAGAGTCATTGCTCAACCGTATCAACCAGAGGAGTGATGGAGCCAGGGCAAGGACCCTGAGGAAGGCCAGGTGTCTTCCACTGTGTTCCACAGGCTTCTTTGTCGTTGGAGATGGGTAATGTGTCTCCCTCTCAATATCTTCCCTGACAGAGCAGGCTGTCTGGTCCCTATTTCAGGCACACATTTCCCCCATCCCCTTTGGCACATGGAAGGCAGGAAGGAGAGAGGAAAAAAGGAAGAAAGAAAAAGAAAGGATTGAATGAAAGAAAGAAGAATAAAGGCATTTCTGTGCTCTGGCTTTCCAGTTTCTTAGAATTTCCTCTAGTCAGAAGACTTCAGGTCTTTAGGCCATATTGGGCTTTCACATACCTGGGCACCTTTGCTTTTGTGGGCTGCTTCCTCTATAAAAGAAATATTAAGAATTATATTTAATGACTGCTTTGTATAAAGGTGAATATAATTCTGGCTGGATTCTTTATCTTATAATCATTATTTTTGTAGTCATTTTTTCTTCTGACTTTAAAATAAATTGGAATTAAAACAGTTCTGTGAGCTCCTCACACGACTGTAGGCCCCAGGCTCGTGCCTCCTGTGCTGATGCGTCTATCACTGCCCTGTTGGTCTTGGTGTGGGGTAGTGACCGAGTACCTTCAGGGTGACATGCCTCTTCACTGAGCAGGTTCACGCTCCCGGGAAGGGTAAGGACAGGGAGGAGCCCCCACACAGTCCTGACTCTCTCAGAGTCAGAGAATGCAAGGTGGGATGTGTGCACCTAACTGCTAAATCCAGAAGCATGGAAGCAGGCAGATGCCATGAGACCAGCTAGCGCCTTGTCCCCCGTGTGTCCATACTCCTGGCCTCTGCTGGGAGACTGGTCACCCAGGTCTCTCTCTGCTGGTCCCCAGGCAGGTCATCCATACCTGGACTGCAAACACTGTGCCTACTCTCCCGCTGCTGCTCTCACAAGCACTTTGCCAGTCACTGCAGAGCACAAACTGTGTAAATTTGAGCACGAGATAGAAAGGAACTAATGGTGGAAGCTGCCTTAATACCTTTCGAGGGCAGCCTGTGTGACTCAGCCTGTTAGGTGTCTGACTCTTGGTTTCAGCTCAGGTCGCAATCTCAGGGCTGTGAGGTCAAGCCCTGCTTTGGGCTCCACGCTTAACATGGAGTTTGCTTGAGATTCTCATTCCCTCTCCCTGTCCTTCCCCCTCTGCCCCTCCCATCCCCTGCACAAGCTCTCTCTCTCTCTAAAATAAATAAATAAATAAATAAATAAATAAATAAAATCTTTACAAATAAAAAAAAAATCAATGCCTTCTGAGAATAAAGCATGGAGAAACGAGATTATAATGAAGGGTACACACACACTGGAATCAGTTAGTTCTTATGATTCCCTTGGCTAAAATTGTAGTTTCAAGTCAGTAAATTCTGGTAGGGTCTCTGAGCCTTGGACTTGTTCAAAAGGCCTCGTAGGAGGAATTCCTTTTGGAAAGGATGTTTTGGATGAGTGGAGAGAGGATGTAACTCCAGACCTCTAGCCATAGTCATGCAGCATGCAGACCTTTCTCTCTGTGAAGGGGATAGTCCCGTCATCATCCAGCCACTCAAATCTCTGCTGAGCACATGCGGTGTGTTCGGGAGATGGGGCTGTTCCCTGGTGGATCCGGAGTGTCCAGAAGTCAGAATTCTTGTGAGTTCTGGTTCTTTGCTTTGATTAACCAGGAAATCAAAGAAGAACTTAAACAATTCATGGAAACCAATGAGCATAAAGTCACTTCGGTCCAAAACCTATGGGATATGGCAAAGGTGGTCTTAAGGGGGAAATACTTAGCCATCCAAGCCTCCCTCAAAAAAATTGAAAAATCCAGAATACACCAGCTCTCTTTACACCTTAAAGAACTGGAGAATCAACAACAAATTAAGCCAACTCTGCACACAAGAAGGGAAATAATCAAGATTAGAGCAGAGATCAATGGGATAGAAACTAGGGAACACATCAATGAAACTAGAAGCTGTTTTTTTGAAAGAATCAATAAGATTGATAAACCACTGGCCAAACTAATCCAAAAGAAAAGAGAGAGGACCCAAATTAATAAAATTATGAATGAAAAGGGAGAGATCACAACTAACACCAAGGAAATAGAAACAATCATCAGAAATTATTATCAACAGTTATATGCCAATATCTTAAGCAACTTAGATGAAATGGATGCATTCCTGGAAACCTATAAACTTCCAAAACTGAATCAGGAGAAAATTGACAGCCTGAATAGACCAATATCTAGTAACGAGATTGAAGCAGTGATCAAAAACCTCCCAAAAAACAAGAGCCCAGGACCTGATGGATTCCCTGGAGAATTCTACCAAACATCCAAAGAAGAAATAATGCCTATTCTCCTAAAGCTGTTTCAAAAGATAGAAACAGAAGGAAAACTTCCAGACACTTTTTATGAAGCCAGAATTACCCTGACCCCCAAACCAGGCAAAGACCCCACCAAAAAGGAGAATTTCAGACCAATATCCCTGATGAATATGGACACCAAGATTCTCAACAAGATCCTAGCAAACAGGATCCAACAGTACATTGAAAAGATTATCTACCATGACCAGGTGAGATTTATCCATGGGATACAAGGGTGGTTGAACATTCGCAAATCAGTCAATGCTTTGTTGATAATTAAGCAATGTGACTTTGGCACCCTCATCCCCTGTTTTCAATTTAGAGATGACTAATATTAGTATTAAAAAAATATACTGGAGTGATAAAAAAAGAAAACAATGTACTGGGACAAATCTCCAATTATGTCATCTTTTGGTTTCAATAAATAGTAATGAGTCCCAAGCTGGCAACCTTTTACCTGGAAACTAAGTTTGGCTGATCCAAAGGACTGGTTCTCAGATAAGAAGGATGGAAACGAATTCTGCTTCTATATTCCATTTCTGAAACATTTCCAAGGAATGAGGATGACTTTTATTATGTGTTCTGCCATCAGAAGCCCCTTTGGTTGGAATCTTCTCTGTGGAGGCTCCACATTGGCAGACATTTTGGGAACCTCCTCCCACTTGAGGTGCCTACAGCCCGACACTGCACAGCCAAGAAATTGGGTCCCAGCCCAGAGTCAGGCCGCCCTTCTCCAGTAGTTATGTAAAAAGCCCATGTGATACTTGTGTTTGCCTAATGAATCACATAAGCTATTGTTGAAACCAAGGGTTGTTTCAGAAGATGATCTCATTGCCCCCTCACACAGCCTAGTGGAGGAGCTACTCAAATGCCACTTGTCCTAGAACAAAAGTGACTCTTAACAGACCTAATTGAGAATCTGATGGCCCTGGGTTTGGTGTCTGGCTTACCACCTAGGAGTGGCCAACCTTGGCAAGTCCCATAGACAGTTGCAGATGATGACACGGCCTCATGGTCTGTGATCAGGGTCTTCCCAACCATGGAGCCAATAGAGACCATGTCCAGCTGGGAGGGAACTGAACTGAACTATTGTTAGCACCCCAACAAAAAGCTTAGGACCTGGCCAGAAATGAAAAGATTGCAGGTGACGAAATCACAGACTTCCTGAAACCTCATTCCAAAGTCAGCAAGTTGACCAAGCTGTGGATAAGGCTGCTTTTCTTTGTTTTGCATTAATATACATGTTTGAAGAATAATCTTCAAGATGCATTATAAATTCCCCCCTGATTCCTGTACAAACTCTGAAACACATCTCCTTGTAGTTGAGCTGGCTCCAACAATCAGATCAAGGGGTGCTTGTTCCTGTTGAAGTTCTATCAACATGAGATGGAATCTAATTTGTTCCCACTTATTCATTTGTATAAATGTTCTCTGATGTCTGAGGACATGTTAACCTGTGTCTACTGCTGTAATCAGCTAACATTTTCAAGGCAAGAGGCCAGGGCCATTGAAAGCAGTTTATTATGAATATTGCCATCTGGACTGACTTGAATAAAATCATTTTCTAATGTAGGAGTTCTTTGCCTCCAAAAATTGAAATTATAAGTCATTCACTTGATTCTGTGATTTTCTAGGTTAGGTCACATTGCCACCAGAAGCTAGTGTAGTCATGTCCACCCAAATCCAATTAATTAAATCCAAAATGGAGAGGAGATGGCAGATCACTGGAAAATCCAGGATGCTGTTGCCTGAAGAAGGTGGAGGGGATGCCAGTCAGGCCAAAACTATAGAAGCCCACTGAAGTAGGCAAGAAGCAGAGTGGCGTTCATTGCCTGTGCCTTACTCTGAACCCTATCCTCCAATAGGCAGATACTATTTTGCCCAGACTCTGAGGACATAAGCTTTGTTCCTTGCTCATTTATTCATTAAGAACTGACTCTATCTAAATACTCCTGTGGATGCCAAATAAACAACATGTGGTTCTAGTTCTTAAAGATCTGGCTTCTTTGCATGGCCATAGTCACACTAATATCATGAGCCACGAGCCAAGGGTGAAGTGATGCCTATCGCCTTGCTGGAACCCCCTCATTCCTCTTTCTAGCAAAGAGAGATAAAGAAATCTGTCCATTGTACAGGAGGTTTCAGATGTTCACTGAGATAATAAATTGTTCTTGTGACTCATGCAGAAAGACAGTTTCCGTAAGTGGGAATGGACAGAGGGCAGCAGCACAAGAACATGCTTGGTCATCCAGTGTCATGGTCTCTGTATTCAGGGCTGCACCTGCCCTACCTGTTCCCAGGAGGGAACCAGCCATGCCTTAGAGTAGTCAAACAGTGGGTGAGTATTTGCTAGGCCACAACTAGGGTTTCCCCAACTTCTTCAGTTTTTAATTCACTTTATGCCAAGCATCTTTTAGATTGCAAGAAAGTCAGCGTTTTTTTTTTCTTTTTCTTCCAGTGAACTTATTCATGCTCTTTGAACTTCAAGATGGAAAAATCAAAGTCAGAATCCATAAGTTTCCCAAGAGCTCCTGACCTACTTTTGGGGAAACCAGTTCTTGTTGGCAGTACAAACAAGGAAACTGCTTCCGAAGATTTCATACAGTGTGCTGCCAGAAGCATACTAGAAGGTGGGCACTGTGAGGGCCTCTCTGAAAATCAGTGCATTGGCTATCATGTTCAGGCCTACTGTTTGCTGGATTTTACCTGCACAATGTCCAGGCCAACACTGGGGATCTTCTGTGGGACGTGCCAGGTCTCTCTTTTCCCAGCCCTACTCCCTCATCTCTCCATGACCTGCACCTACAGTGCAGCCTTTAGCTCTTCCAGCCTGAGTCTCAGGACACTGGAGGAGCTCCTCATACAGAAACAGGATTCAGGGTCCGATTCCTCTTGCTCTTCTCTTGGAGCTCAGTCCTAGCAACTGGGCTCCTGCCTTTCTCCCACTAAGTTTCCACTTGTAGCCAAGTAGGTAACTGGGTCTTTGTGCTTGAATCCCTGCCCAGACAATTTCTGTTCCTCTGGACTTTGCTGGCCCCGCTTTTGTCTATACCTCCTGCCCCAGGCCCTAGAAACTGGAGGCCCATTCCTGTGCCTCCGCATCTGGGGCCTTGCCTTTCACGCCGGGAACACACTGAAGCTCTGACACAGTCTTTCCTTGGATGCATTTCTTTATTGGAGCTTATCTTTATTCTAATAGCTCCTTCCTATGTTCCAAGGCCAAAGCCAGCAACCTGACCCCATTCCTGTGTATTATACCATTAATGTACTTTGTAATCCCTGATGTTTCTCTGCTGGAGAGAAAAATTAATTTTCACATTTTGTGATTTTCTTTGATAGAATTGAGTGTTCATCACACACACATGCACACACACACACACACACACACACACACACAATTTGAGATGCTGCCAGGAAACCAACTGACCAGAAAGGTTCATACTTGCTCAGGACTCACACCTGCCACCACCCATGGCCCACTGGCTCTTAGGTAGGAATTTCTCCCACTTCATACTCAGAGGGAGTTAAAATTGTTGCCTTGAGTTTGAAATTCTGGGCTCTAACTTCCAGAAGCTTTGGGCACTGGGTCTCTGCCTGTGAGATGGAGCTAGCCAGGACTGGTCATGGGCGTTTGTACACACACCCACCTCATGGGGTTCCTGTGAACATTAAAAGAAATAACTCAAGCGGGGCATCAAACTTAGAGCTTGGCACATAATATGTGCTCAGGTGATGTTGAGTATTGCTATTATCCTTAAGGCAGATGCCCACTGCCCAGAGGGGGCTGGGCGAGACTCAGATTGACACTCCCACAAAACTGACACTCCATGTTTTCTATGTCTCACCGTGGACTGTGCTTTGAAGGCTGGACTTTTCTCCATGGGGCATTTGTGGTCTTTTCATACCTGCCTCTCTGGCTTATTCCCTGGAAGTGGGGACTGTTGGGGGCAGCAGCCAGCCTGGGTTGCAGGGAGACTTCCCATTCTGACTGTGCCATGGGACACAACTCTTGGTGTCCCTGGAGCTGGAGAGACCCAGTTCAAATCCCAGTCCCACCCCTTCCAGTAGGGAGAGCTTAGAGGAATGGCTTCATCTCCCAATTCCCCTTCCCCCTCCTTACAGGGTGACAACAGCACTAGCCTCCTTGATTGCGGAGGCAAAGGAATGACTGGTGGCACATGCAGTGCTTAATTCCAGCTCCACAGCCGGTGGCTGCTGCTTGGGGATTCTTAAATGGCCTTACCTGACATATGCTTGTCACTGTCACCATCTATGAGAACTCTGCAAGTCTCCTTGCTGAGAAGAAAACAAAGGGAAGTCCTTGAGAGAAACCAAGATCAGAAAGGACGTCTGGGATTATCTTCAGAGGGTTTTCCATAACCCAGCCTCACCCTGAACTCTTAGGAGCCTTTCTGCATCAGCACACTAGCTTCCCCACCCCGGAGACTGGCCGCACTGTTCTGCTCACTCTCCTGCACACATCTGCTCTTGGCTGCCTTATTTATTCCTCACTGTCCTCGTCTGCTGGGGCTAGAGGCTCCACGAGGACAGGATCCCTTCCGAACAGAACGTCGCATACGTGGTCTCTGACTTGATCTGTGCTATGTGGGATGATCTACGTCACTTTGTTTATTCGTGGTACAGCTGATGGTGCCAAGAGGGAGGACGCCTTGGTTGTTGGCTCAAAGCCATGTGGCTCAAGCTCACATTCAGGAATCCCTCCCAATCCTTGACTAGCCTCCTGACCCAATTAGTAGTTGTCACCCTCATCATCATCTGTGGGTAGGACCTATCATTTATCACTCAAACTGGGACACCTTTAAATGTAAAAGCAGGTGCTGTTGGTAATGACTCCAGGAAAAAAGGTGCATCCAACTGAGACTGTCACCCTATTTATTGATCAAATACTACTTGGAAGACTCTATGCTGAGCACTTTGCCTTCCTCATGTTGAATCCTTTCAACACTCTGTTAGGTCATTCTGTCTGTTCCCATTGTATGGATCAGAATACTGAGGCCTCAGAGAGGAAAGGACCTCAGCCAAGGCTGGATCACCTGTGAGTGGCAGAAGCAGGCTGTCTGCACCCAGAGCCTGGGTCTGTGACCACATGCGGACCTGCACTTTGTCCTGCACTCAGGCATACCAAATGTGTGGAGTAGCCACATTATACAGGCACTTGACTAGGTATAGAGGCTACACAGGTAATGGAGCACTCTTGGATCCCTTGACAGGCAGGGAGTCAGACAGTGCTCAGTGTCCTTTGTTTATCTAGCTCTGCACCGACCAGAGCTAATTCACGAATGCCAGTGTGATTTGAGGATTACAGTGCTCTTGGGCTGCAGGATGTGATTGTGGCATGGCAGCCGTCTAGGCACCGTGGGTTCAGCCTGGGAGCTGTCCATCTCCAGCTCAGATCCAGGGCTGGGGAGTAGGAGGTCCTTGTCAGTACTGTCATCCAGGAGAGCTAGAAATAGTTCACGTATTTCTCATTCTTGTCCAAAGCAGGGATCTGTTCAGTTGACATGGTGGCCCCCCGTGGGTGCTGGGTGTATGTTATCATGGACTGACAGTGTGGGCAGCTGTCTCTGCCTAGGCCATCACACAGTGAAGCCACAGCAACTCCGTGTACTCATCAGAACAAAAGGCTCCTGGCCACCCTGCAGTTCTGTAGTCTACCTGCTATTCCTCTGGACAGCCTTCTCCCAGCTCCTCTCGTTTATAGCTCTCCTCTCCTCCAGTAACCAGGCAACCAGGGTGACTGCTGTAAGGGCTGTGAGCTCTGCACTGGTCATGAACACCATGACCCACCAAAGTGTCAATGTCAGGGTGGACAAGCAGGAAAGAAGACACAAATAACCTACTGCAGTCCCATTTAGAAAAGGGGTGGCATATCAGTTTTCTTCACGTTCACGTTTCTAAGTAACTGAAAGTCACCCAGCATGATAATTATTACTCCATTCCTGTCTTCCTGGCACAAGTTTCTAATCACTCTTCTTGGGAACTTTCTAAGAAGGGTACACTATTTTAGTCATCATAAGGAACTTTTATAATCCAAGACACAGTCCAAAATGTCATGTGCTTTACTATTTTGTATTCCCAGCCAGTTGTGGGTAGTCTGGGCAATGGTGCTGAGCTACAGGCTGGACAGTAGAAAACTCAGCATCAATCATGACTCATTGATACAGAGCATCGAAATACACCATGTGATTTTTTTACATATGCTCCTCCTTCCTAATTACCTGATGATGTTTTATTAGGAGTTTCTTCACCAATAATATTAACTAACACGTATACAGCACTGACTCTGTGCCAGGCCCTGTCCTAATTCCTTCGTATTTGCTAACATATTGAATACTCCTAACACCTCTGTGAGGTAGGGCTTTAGTGAGGATAACAATAGCTGCTTTAAGAAAGAGAAACAAAAACAGAGCGGCTCTAGCCAGATGGAAGATTATTTCTCTCTCTTGTGACCACCTGTGTTCCAAGTTTGAAGGCAACACGGTCAGGCTGATGGCTCCTCTGCCACTGTCTCCATGTGCCTTGTAAAGTTGCTCTGATCCCGGCTACATCAGAGGCGGAGGACAAGAGGGTCAAGGCAGACACCTGCTCTTCCAAAGCCCAACCTAGAAGTAGCACCAATCATTCCCACTTACTCAGTGGGAGATGAAGTCATATGACCATGATGTCAGGGAGGCTGGGAAACGTGGTAGAGCCCACCAGCACCTGTCACTCCACGATTCTGCCGGTACAGAAAAGAGGGAGCAGCCGGGGACTTCCGCCACAGAGAGCTGCTACCTTGACCTTTTACAGAAGAGGAAAATGAGGGACAGAACAATGAAGAAACTCCTCTGAGAGCACAGATAATCAGTGTGGAGCTGGAATTCATACTTGGGTTGTCTGGCTTTTAGTCCATGCTTTTAATCATTATGCTGTATTAGACTTCTATTATAATATTAGTTTTAACAATACAGATCTTCAAATTTGACCACTCAATATTCTTCTACCCCAATGCATCAAAGCCACTCATTTGTCAGTAAGGTACCTTGAGATATCTGACAATGGATTGGAGAACTACATAGCACCAGACTCTTCAGTCCAAAGTAAGAGCCAGGACTTGACATTCAGAGCCCTGATGGGCTTCTAGGGAGCAGACAGACAAGGGTCTCCTGAGAGACTCACCAGTGGGCAAGGCTTGCTCCCCAAGGACTGGGAGGGGACCTGCTGCTTAAATCTTGGTATAGAACATCATCTCCTTCTCCCTCAGCTCTAGCCAGCAGCACTCCTTCCTGATGCTTTAAGTGACTTGATTGCTGGAGCAGGAACTGCTGAGAGTCATGAAAGAAACAACAGCATCTCGAAGTTGCATGGTTCACACATCCTTCAGCAAGGTCCCTGCTCTGGGGGGCATCTGCTTTCCTTGGCAGAATTTTCAGAGATTCTTTGCATCTTAAAGAGCTCATAGTGCTCTCATCAACTTCATCTCATCGCGGTCTTGTTTTTTGTTTCTCTTTTTTACCTTTGTATACCACCATTTGTATGGGATTAGAAGATGGAGAAACTGGGAAGTCAGAAAAGCAAAATAGTAATTTACAGTAATAAAGGCATTTCCTATGTGCCCCCTGGAGGTAGGCAGATTTCATTTAGGCCCACGGTCAGCAGGGGAGAGGAGGCCAGCTGTAGTTCAGAGGCAGCCATAGATCACTGGGAGGAGCAGTGGGTTTGCCCTTCCCAATTCTGGCTACTTCACCCAGAACATACTCCCTCAAAGTCTCTGGATTGATGACAGTGTTCTTCTAAACTGGTTAGTTTTTCCTGTTAGGGGCAGAGTAGATGGGCTGGATTAGTTTTAAGCAAACATCCTGATCCAGTGATTTGTAACTTTTAAGAGGTTAAGAAACCAGTATTCCTGCCGAGTCAAGGACTTCCATGTTCACACATCTAGGCAGTCCCACATACACTTTTGGAAGTTCCCAGACATGCTGAAACCCATCTAGGGTGTTTCCTATGTAAGGACTCGGATTTCTCTCCTAAAGTTCTCCACTTAATTTATTTGTTAATCACACCTATGAAAGTGGATCAACTCAAATTTTTATCAGTAAGAGAACAGTTAAGTAAATCTGGGTAAATCCATGGAATGGAACAGTGTGTAATAGTTCAGAAGTAAGAGATAGTTATTATATATAACAATATGGAAAAAATCTCCCAGACAGTAAAGTTTGAAAAGGAAAATAAAAAATAAGTTCATTTAATTGAAATACATTTATTGAGAATCTCCTATGTGCTGGGGCTGTAGTAAGGAACCAAACCGAAGTCCCCCTCCTGGGAGTCTGTGCCCCTGGAGCCATGATTGGAAGTGGGACCAAGAGATGCAGTAGGTGAGCCACACAGGGCCATTTGGATCAGTTCTGAGGATGGCAGGGAGGGTTTTGAGCTGGGACATGACATGATTGCTTTTACTTTTTAAAAGCTCAGTCCAGTGTGAAAAGCCTTGCTTCTGGAGGTGGCTGAAGCAGGGTGAGCAGGTTAGGAGTCCACTGTAATAGTTAAGGCAAGGCATTGTTGTGGCCCCACCATGGGGGTGGGGGCGGGTTGAGAAATGACCAGGTTCTGGAGAGCAGTGACCCTGGGATTTGTTGACAGTTCGGATTATGGAAAGAAAAGAGGAACCAAGGAGGAATCCCAGTCTGTGACCAGTAAGTTGCGGTAGACTGGGAGAGGAGCAGGTTCAGGAAGGGCAAAATCAAGGGTTCTGCCTTGGACAAGTTTGCAGCGACTGTCAGAGGTCCCGGCTGAGATGTCAGGTGGGCAGTGGTGGTCCAGCTTCAGGCTTGAGGAACCTACTGAGAACCATCATCTTCTAAGTGCTATGCAGTGCTGTAGGACTGGGAGAGATCAAAGAGGTAGATGAGTGGTCCCAGATGGAGCCAGGGACCCTCCCTCATTCCGAGGTCACTCATTAAGGAGAACCCAGCATGTGAGGTGGAAAAGGACCAGACAGTGAGCAGTGAGGTAGAAGGAGAGCTCAAAGTGGTCAGGCGCTGGAAACCAAGGGGAGAAAGGGCTTCAAGAAGAGGGAGTGACCAATTCTAACAAATTCTTCTGGTGCCACTTATATAAGATTATAGCCATATTATCTTATGTACATGTAAATTCATGGAGAGTTCCAGAAGAATACATACTACACGATTAAGGATTGGGATTGGAGGAGAAAGTAAAGGAAACTTTTTAATGCTCCTATATCAGGTGTCTATCAGTTACTTGCATCATTCAAAAAGAACAGTAAGTTTAAAAGGGGGAGAATACCTCCCATGGAGAGGGTCTCTCCCTGCTTGGGCTTCCTGCCTTGTGCATCCCTTCTGTAAGGAGGGCTCACTGTGCCTAGCCTGACCTTCTGCCCTTGCTGTGGGAGGACTTGCCCTCCATCACCAGGCCAGCAACCCTCCCCCCACCCCCAACCTGGGGTTACTTGGTTGTCCAGCCCTTTCAGCCTGTCCCCATTTTGCATTGCATGGGGCCTTACTCCCCTGGCAGCTGTCTTCTTCCAAACCAGTTCAGACAGGCAGGGAAAAGTAATTCCTCAATTGGTTGCAGTTCTTTGTGAATTTATAAATAATATGTGACGCTATGACATTTGCAACAGACTGTCACATTGATTTGGTTTTGTCTGTGGCGGTGGTTTTTATCAATGAGTTTTTCCTGAGCAATTTCAGACTCTGTTTTGTGCAGATGATTGAAGACATTCTGGAAATTTCTTTCTTTTTGAATGATCCATTCCACCCAGACATCCCAACCCTTTGAGGCAAAACAAATACAACACACACACACACACACACACACACACACACACACATTCTCTCTCTCTCTCACACACACACACTTACACACACTTTCAATCTCTGTCAAGCTGAGTATCTCAGAGTAAATGAGCCAATTTGTTTTCATTTAAATATGTAAGTAGGAGAGGCAAGCCTAATGGACTTGCATGAGAGAATGCAGAGCTGTAAGCTGGAAAGAAAATGCAGATGAATTTGTCACATGCCTCGTGATAAATGATGTTTGTGCAATTAAACAGAGCCCGCCTGGAGGCTGTGAACACCTCGGGGCATCACATTTTTATCTGCAGGGCCTCCGTTACTCTCCTGTTTCCTGTCACAGAATCTAAACATCACAACTCCTTGGAGGAGGGGTACCTTGACTGCATTGATGCTAAGTTACGCCAAGCGGTACAGAAAAGTAGGTCAGTGGGTCACCTGTGCCTGCCTGAACAGAAGGAAAGTGTGACCCCTGCGAGGCCCAGGGCTCCCAGAGCCCAGGCAGCAGCTGGTGGAAAACCTGGATCAAGGGGGCTGCATGCAAGGGGGCTGCATTGCAGGGACAGGAAGACCCTAGGAAAACCAGAGGAAAGCTAGTATTCAGTGGAGATGCAGGAAGAGAGAAAGATGGGACAGAAAGAATCCAGAGGCCTATGGCACAGAAAAGGAGTGCCATGGATATTTGGTGCCCAGAACAGTGGGGTGCCCAAATTTGGAGGGCTTGCTCTTGTACAGATCTGTACAGATTTAAGTGCATCTCTTGAATCTACCTGAAGAACAAGGAGATGAATCATGGTTTAATGAAGCCTTTCAGAGCTGTCAGGGAGCTTGGGGGGTTATTTAGCTCAACCTCCCATCCAGAGCAGGAATTCATTCCCCAGAACCCCCAACAGAGGGCCTGAACATCCAGCCCCACCAAACTCAAGGAGTAAAGGGCACTCAGGGGTATGAGGGTTCACTGCTGTCTGTCATGCTGGAGAGGTGACGTGGGGTGCAGCCTGCGGGCTCTGCCCACCTTCAGAGTGGCTGGCGCTGGCCTGCTGGACTGAGGAGTGTGTCCTTCCTTTCTCACATCCTGTGCATGAGGCTTCCCATGCGGACAGCCCCATTGGAAGCCAGCAACAGGGGCTCAAGGCCCACTTAGGGACACTGAATCTGTCCCCCAACCTCCAAATGGCCACTCGTTGGCCCTGCTTCTGCCCTTGGAGCTACAAGAGCTGGTGCCCTTCCCCTCCCACCCGACAAACCCTGAGTCTGCCTGCCGCATGTCCCTTGGTCTTCCCATTGCTCAGCCACACTGGTGGCTTCTCCTGGACATGGCTCCTGGTACCTTCATCATCCTGGTGACTTTCTGGTCTGACTGTGCCTCTTTTCTGTTCCCCAAGTGTGCTTTGTACATCCAGAGGACCCAGAAGCATTTTCCCTATCTAGTTAGTACTCCTCCAACCCTAGGAGCATGGATTTTTATTTTAAAAAAAAAAAAAAAAAAAAAAAAGGGAACATTAAAACTCCAGAATGGGGTTTGGATCAAAACAATGTTAGCAGTTTTGATGATTCTTCAGCACAGGTTGAGAAAGACTGGCAGAGTCCCAGCAGCTAGAGAGTCGTGGCTCCGAGGAGGGGGATGGTCTCCCAGGCACCAAGGCCAGCAGAGGGACACAGGAGGGCTGGGACTGCCCTGGGCCTCAGAGGATGTTCATGGGCAGGGAGACCTTCCCTGTGTGCAGGCTGTAGCCTTGACCTCTACTTTGATGCATCTCAGAGCTACTTTTTGATCAACAGCAGAGTCTCTAGACCTGGGACTTTGGCTAAGGGGAAAAATGGAGCTGTTCTCTCTAAACCAGGAGTCTTCCTTCACACCTGGAAAAAATCTGGGTCTCGAATCCTGGGATACATGTTAGTTTCCATGTTAGTGGCATGGGGCTGGATGAGACCCTGGGCTCACCTCCTTATGCTCCCAGCTCAGAGAAGAGAACCCCACAGTTCCTGCTCTAAGCCCACTTGACCCCAACGTCACATGCTGGAGTCTTCTCTGAGGACTCAGTGTTGCCCCCACTCAGTCACAGGCCCATTCACAGTGGGCTTCAGTGCCCACTGTGGTTACCCAAACTCTGACCTGAGTGTTTCTGTGGCAGGTTATCTGACAGATCCCCCTTGATAAGGATCCTTTTCTCTACACTTGATTTCAAGGCTTCTGCCCTTTTTCTAGATTTCACCTGGCAAACCTTAAGCTGCCATGTCCCCACAACTATTTCACCTGTGGTTACTGCCCACACCTGGGGGACAGGTGGGCTGTGTGAGGGCCTCAGATCCCACCATGCTCCCTGTACACTGTTATCAGTCAAGAAAGCAAATAAATGGCACACCTTTCCACTCTGTTATTATTCCTTCTAAAATGTAACTCTTTATTACCATGTTGAGGCAAAATTTACTAGGACTTCAAACTGACATTTCTGAGAGTTCCTACCTCAGACTGTAAGCTGGATCTTCTATATAGTTCTCTGTGCAGAGGATGACGACTCAGGGTCTGGTGGACGCTAGAAGGGAACACACCCAGCTCTGCCAAGTTCCAAGGTCTGACGTGGGGCTACTGGGCACAGCGAGGATCTGTACCTTGACGTGGTTCAGACTACAGGACAGTGAGCCCCTGGAAGGCATTTCCTATATCACAGCACCCCACAAAGCTGACTCAGAGCAGGGAGGAAAAGATGCTTTGAGCTGCAAGATGCAATCTCTCTGCCACCCTGAGCTTTTCCCTTCCCCCCCACCCCAGGAAATGGGGACCCTTCCTCGAGATAAGAAACAGTAACTGCATTGACACGGTTCTCACACCAAAAGTGGTGAGCTAGAGGAAAGCTGGATGTGCTTGTGCTTAAAGGGGGTGTGGTAATGATAGGTCCTCAGCAGGCCTCTCTCTGGGGCCGCATCGATACTGGGGAGCCCACACAAAACCCTTCTTCCGAAGCTTTGCAGACAGCCAAGTGCCATGGTGAGCCAGCAACAAGGAGATAAACATGGTGAGTGGGCAGGGGGTCAGTGAGCTCAGGCCACACTGTCTGTCCTACTAATTGGTGAGCTCCAAAGCTGGTGTTAGTGTGAGCAAATCCTGCTTTAGGTAGCTGTGAATGGCACTGGGATGACCACGAAGCATCCGTTGGCCTCCTGAGTGAGATCCACACTTGTCTCATACAGTCTGTAAGAACATGGATCCCATTCCCCTGTCATTTCTCTTCATGCGTGTCTAGCACACCATTGGATAGAAGCAGCTCAAGAGGACTTAGGTCTTGTTCATCTTTCTCCCACCAGCTAAATAATAATAGCCAGCATTTAGGAAGTACTTACTGTATGCTGGGCTCTGTGCTAAATAGGTCACATGCATTACCTTTTGTTTGTCACACCAATTCTGGGTGGTTGATAATGTTTTCCTGATTCTAAAGACAGAACATGGCATCGTATTACCCACTGTTAAGTGATGAAGTGAGGATTCCGATGAGACAGGCCGATGTGGCAAGCAGGCTCCCAACCATTGTAGCCCACAGTTATTTCAGTAAACCTGTGCCTCTCTCCAGGGCACCCACCACTGACCAGGAAGTCATCACTTCCAAGGTCCCAGGGCCTCATAGCAGCACAGACTGACGGCTCATTCCAAAGTCTGTCTTTTCTGACAGCTCTGGTAGAGACCCTCCACATGACCTGTCAGCTGCCTGGGAACAGGAACCACTGTTTAGAGATCCCAGGTCAGTGCCTTGTGTGTAGAAAATGCTCAAGTGTTTAACTGAATTCAGTGTACTCTTTTCTCATCTAAGGTTACAGACAGGCTCAATATAGGGTCCTTTGAGACTAAACAACATGGAGGGTTGAATTTGTAACCACGATGGGCTTCGTAATAAGCATAATAAAATATGAACCCAAGGAAGAAACGTCCTCCCAGCAGAAGCTGGATTGCAAGTCTGAGTCGCGGGGTCTGGTGATTTTACAAGTACACATGTGAGGTGGCTCTTTGCTGGTTGCTATGAGAACCAGTGCTCCAAGTCCTATCCAACCACCGTCTCCGCAGTAGTGCGTGTCATGTGGACGTGTGGCAGGGCAGAGCATGTACTGAAGGTAAATGTCAGTAAGTAACAGGTGCGATTGCCCTTGGAAAAGGGAAATATCCATGACTGAGACTCTTCCAAGTATTTGTTGGTAAATGTCCTGACAGTCTTCCATGCCTACCTCATCACATGATATCATCAATTATAAGGGAATTCTCAGGCTTCACCAAGAAGCTACTATGTGGTGGGCTCGGTGCTAAGTGTTGTGTGAGAATATAAATAAAAACCCAGAGCAGGGCGCCTGGGTGGCTCAGTCAGTTGAGCATCTGCCTTCAGCTCAGGTCATGATCCTGGGGTCCTGGGATTGAGCCCCGAATCGGGAGCCTGCTTCTCCCTCTGTCGTCCTCTCCACCTGCTTGTGCTCTCTCTCTCTCAAATATGTAAATAAAATTAAAAAAAAAAAAAGAGCCAGAGCAGCTATCCTTGACACTGAGAAAATTTTAGTCCTGTTGAGAACCCCCATCCAAGAAACAGATCTTTTGCATACTTTCCCCAATAGTAATAATTTGTAAAACTATAGTATAAAAACACAGCCAGGAAATGGACACTGCTCCAATTCACTGGCTTATTCAGATTTCCCAAATTTTCCTTGTATTCGTGTGTGTGTGTGTGTGTGTTGTCACCTAAGTGGGTTCACGTATCCACAACACAGTCAAGATATTGAACAATTTCAACATCATAAGGATCCCGCTTGTTGCTCTTTCATAATCATACCCGCTTCTATCTACCCCCAGTCCCATCCTTAATCCTTGGCAGCCACTAGTCAATTCAAAAATATTATATAAGCGAAATCATGCAGCATGTAACCTTTTGAGATTGGCTTCTTTTCATTCATCATAAATCACCGGAGAGTCAAAGTTACTGAGTGTGTGAATAATTTATTCCTGTGTATTGCCGCGTAGTATGGTGTGGTATATGGATGGACCAGTTGGTTTAACCATTCACCTATCAAAGGATATTGGGGTGAATTCCAGTTTGGGCTATAACAAATAAAGCTGTTGTGAACATTCATATGCAGGTTTCTGTGTAAATGTAAGTTTTCATTTCTCAGGGATGAAAGATGAGAATGTAAGTGCTGAGTCCCATGAAGTTGCATGTTTAGTTTTAAAAGAAACAGTCAAACTGTTTTTCAGAGTGGTTATACTATTTGACAAGCAATGCATGAGAGATCCATTTTTTCCTCTTCCTTTCCTGCTTTTGGTATTGTCACTATTTGTTTTTAAGATTTATTTATTTACTTTAGAGAGAGAAAGTGAGAGAGCATGTGCAGGGAGGTTGGGAGGGGCAGAGGAAAGAAACTCAGTGAACTCCCCGCCTCGCGGAGAGCTCAACGCAGGACTCGATCTGAGATCCTGAGACCCTGAGATCATGACCTGAGCCCAAATCAAGAGTCTGATGCTTAACTGACTGGGCCACCCAGGTGCCCCTTGTCAACTATTTTTTATTGCAGTCATTAGGATATATGTGAAGTGGTATCTTATTGTTTGTTTGTGCTTTTTTTTTAAAAGATTTTATTTATTTGACAGAGAGAGAGATCACAAGTAGGCAGAGAGAGGCAGGGAGAGAGAGAGGGGAAAACAGGCTCCCTGCTGAGCAGAGAGCCCGATGCGGGGCTCGATCCCCGGACCCTGAGATCATGACCTGAGCCAAAGGCAGAGGCTTAACCCACTGAGCCACCCAGGTGCCCCTAGTATCTTATTGTTTTTAATTGGCATTTTCCTCATGGCTAATGACATTGCACATCTTTTCATGTGCCTATTTACTATCTGTAGATCCTCTTTGGTGAAATGTCTGTA
This sequence comes from Mellivora capensis, assembly GCA_004024625.1. Taxonomy (NCBI): domain Eukaryota; kingdom Metazoa; phylum Chordata; class Mammalia; order Carnivora; family Mustelidae; genus Mellivora; species Mellivora capensis. The sequence goes on along the minus strand of PISX010002574.1, from coordinate 110,486 downwards.
CATGTGTTTTGCCCATTTTGTAATTGGATTTTTGGTATTTGCTATTGAGTTTTGTGCCTTCTTTATATAGCGTAGATACTAGTCCTTTGTCAAATATATGGTCTGTAATATTTTCTTCCAGTCTGTAGCTTGGTTTTTTACTTTGTGAACATGAGCTGCCACAGAGAAAAGGTATTTAATTTTGATGAGGACCAGCTTGCCAATTTTTCCTTTTGTGCATCATGCTTTTGATATCGAGTCTAAGAACACTTTGCATAGTTCTGGTTCCTGAAGACTTTTTCATACAGTTTTTTTTTAAGTTTATAGTTGTGCATTTTACCTCCTAAATCCATAATCCATTTTGAATTAATTTTGTATAAGGTGTGAGGCTTATCTCATGGTCTATTTTTTTGACCTACATATGTTCAGTTGCTCCAATACCATTTATTGAAAAGGCTGTCCTTCCCCTATTGAGTGGCTGTCACATCTTGTCAAAAATTAATTGGCCATATTTGTGTGGGTCTGTTTCTGAGTTTGCTAATTTTCCTTTGACCTATGAATTTAGCCCTCTGTCACTACCATGCTAATTTGACTACTGTAGTTCTACACAGGCCTTAATAGTGGGTAGAATGATCCCTCCCACTTTGTTGTTCCTTGTCAGGATTTTTTTTTAGCTATTCTAGGGCTTTTAGAATAAGATTGTCTATTTCTATAGAAAACCTTGCTTGGATTTTGTTAGCAATTGCTTTTAACCGTAGATCAATTTAGGGAGAATTGACATCTTTACTATGTTGAGTGTTCCAATCCATAAACACAGTATGGCTTGCCATATATTCAGGTCTTTATTTCTTTCATCACATTTTATAATTTTCAGCATAGAGATACTGTACATGTTTTGTTAAGTGTACGCATAAATATTTCATTTTCTTTGGCATGACTATAAATAGTATTATGTTTTTTATTTTGATTTCTACATGATCATTGTATATAGAAATACAATTCATTTTCTTTGTTGATTTTGTATTTTGTAAGCTTACTGAGCTCACTTAGTAGTTCTAGAAGGTTTTTCATAGGTTCCTGGGGAAAGCATTCAGTCTTTCCTTATTAAGTATAAGATTAGTTGTAATTTTTTTGTTGTTGAAATTCTTTGTCAAGTTGAGGTTACTTCTTTTAATTACTAACTTGCTGAGATTTTTATTATGAATCATTTTGGATTGTATCAAATGTTTTTTTGTGTGTGTGTGTGCCAACCGATGTGATTATATGATATTTCTATATTAGCTTATTGAAATGAAACCTAACATTGAATGATTTTTTTGAATGTTGAATCAGACTTGCATACCTGAAAGAAATCCTACTTGTTTATGTTGTATAATTCTTTTCAAACTTTATTGGATGAGGTTTGTGAATATTTTGTTGAGGGTTTTAACATCTAATTTCACAAGAGTTTTGGTCTGTTATTTCCTTTGTATTGTTTTTTTCTGGTTTAAGTATTCGGATAATATTGGCCTTGTAAAATGAGTTGAGACATGTTCCTTCTTGTTCTGCTTACTGGAGGAGATTGTTTAAAACTGGTGTTAATTCTTTAAGTGTTTGGAAGAATTCTGTAGAGGCTTAGAAATTTCTTTTGTGGACACTTTTCTGTTATTAACTTGATTTCTGTAATAGAGAGTTATTCTGATTATCTACTTTATCTTGGTTGATGTGATAGTTTGTGGTTTTTGAAGAATTCATCTATTTCTTTGAAGTTGTCAAATATATGGATTTAGTGTTGTCCATAATATTCCCTTATTACCTTTTTAATGGATGCAGGATTTGGAGTGGTATACCCCATTTCATTTTTAACATTAATGGTATGTCTTTCATTTTATTTTTTTCCAGTCTTGTTAGAGATTTATTAATTTTATTGATTAAAAACAATCTAAATTTCATTCATCTCTACTCCTTTATTTCTTTTGTTTTCTTTGGGTTTATTTTGCTCTTCTCTTTTAGTTTCTTGAGGTAGGAACTTAGATTATTGATTTTTAGACCTTTCTCTTCTCTAATGTGAGCATTTAGGGCCATAAATTTCTTCTCATTATTCCTTTAGTTGCATCCCATGAATTTTGATATGCTGTATTTTTTTTTATTCAGTTCTATGTATTTTTTTTAAAAATTTACCTTTAGATTCCTTTGACCCATGAGTTGTTTGTAATTGTGTTCTTAATTTTCCACTTACTTAATTATTTTTCTGTTGTTGATTTCTTATTTCTTTGTGGCCAGAGACCACAATATGATTTTGTTGAGGTTTGTTGTATGGCCTATGACATAGCCTACCTTGGTGAGTGTTCCATGAGCAATGGAAAAAAATGTTTAGTTCAGTGTAGCTTGATGGAGTGTACTGTATATGCCAAATAGATCCTATTGTTTGATTGTGTTAGATCTTCTGTATCATTGCTGATTTTCCATCCAGCAGTTAGTTCAGTTTCTGAGAGGGAAGTGTTGAAGTCTTTAGCTCTAATCATGGATTTTTCTATTTTCCCTATCAGCTCTATCAGTTTTTGCTTCGTGTATTTTGAGACTTGGTTGTTTGGTGCATTCACATTTAGGACTGTTACATCGTCTTTATGGACTGACCCCTTTACCTTTATGTAATGTTCCTCTTTAGTTTTTGTGATTTTCTTTGCTCTGGAGTCTTCTTTATTGGATATTAAAATAAAATCAGTCCTGATTTTTTAAAAAAATTGTTTTTGTGTTTTATTTTCCCCATCTTTTACTTTTAACCTACCTGTGTCACTGAATTTGAGATGAGTTTTTATGTTAACTGTTGGGTTATTTTTAAAATCTAATCTGTCATTTGGAGTATTTAGACCATTTATATTTAATTATTATATGTTAGTACTTAAGTCTGCCATTTTGTTATTTAGTTACTATTTGTTTCTTTTGCTTTTCATTCCTCTGTTTCACATTTCTTGACTTGTTGCAGGTTACTTGAATAATTTTAAGATTCCATAGTGATTTATTTATAGTGTCTTTTTTAAAGATTTATTTATTTGTTTGAGAGAAAGAGAGGCAAAAGGAGTGGAGAAAGAGAGAGAAACCCAAGCACATTCCCTGTGGAGCACAGAGCCTGACTCGGGACTCCATCTTACAAATCCCGAGATCACCAGCTGAGCAGAAACCAAGAGTTGGACACTTAACTGACTGCACCACCCATGTGCCCCTATTTATGGTGTTTTGAGAATATCTCTTTGTATAAGTTTTATAGTGGTTACTCTGAGTATCACAGTATATACATGTGATTATACATTATTACAGTCTACTGCTATCCATATTTTGCCTTCAACTGAGGTATGGAAATCTCAGTTCCATTTGGTCCTTTTATCTTCCTCACTTTTAAATATCATTTTCTTGCACATCAGATGGTGTTATAATTTTTATTTCAATAATCAAATATGATCTCTAAAGCTTATGAAGGAAAAGATAGTCTACAGTGTCCTTATTTCTGCTCTTTTCATTGTTCCCTTTTTCTTTCTAGTACTCTAAGATTCCTTTTATTTTTTTTAAATCATTCCCTTTCTGTTTGCAGAACATCCTTTAGCCAATCTTTCAGTGTAGATCTGCTAACAATAAACTCTTTTAATTTTCCTTTGTTTGAGAATCTTTTTTATTTCCTCTTCATTCCTGAAGGAGAGTTTTACCAGATACAGAATTTACAGTTGGCACTTCTTCTCTCTCAGCACTTGAAAAGTATGCCACTTCCTTCTAGCTTCCGTGATTTCATATGAGAAATCAAATTCAAATTGCTGTTCCCCTATGAATAAGGTATTTTTTCTGTTTGAGTGATTTCAAGACTTTTCTTTGGTTTTAGTTTTAGAAGTTAAATTATAGTGTGTTTTGATGTGGATTACTTGTTTGGGGTTCATGTAGTTTCTTGAATCTGTAGGTTTTGTCTTTTGCAAAATTCAAGACTATTTTAATCATGGTTCCTTCAACTACTCTTTCATTGCCCTCTTTTTCCTCTCCCTCTGGGACTCTTAAGGTTATAAAGGTTGGGTCTTTTCTTACCATTTCCCAGTTCTCTGAATCTCTGATCATTTTTTTCAGTCTGTTTTCTCTTTTTTTCAAATTGGGTGACTTCTGTGGTTTGCAAGTCCACTGATTTTATCCTCTTTCATCTCCATTCAACTATTGAGCACATCCAGTAAGGTTTTTCTAATTTTTGACATTGTGTTTTTAGGTCTGTAATTTTTATTTGGTTCTTCTTCTTCTTCTTTTTTTAATAGCTTCTGTTTCTTTACTCAGATTTTTTTCATCTATTTCAAGAGAATTTGTTATCAATTATTAAAGCATTTTTATAATGGCTACTTTAGAAATCTTATCAATAATTCCAATACCTGATTCATCTCAGTGTGGGTGTTAGTTACTTTGTCTTTCCTCACTGAAGATGTGATTTTTTTTTTTAATTCTATCTTGGAAACTTTGTCTATTCTATTAGGAGACTGGGTCCCATTTTCTTTCATATTAGTTATATACCCTGTTTAGGTTTAGTATGTATGTCTTGCCTTGCTTTTGTAGGGTCTTATTCCAATAACAGTTTAATTTTCAGAGTCTTTGATCTGCCTGTCTTATCTGGTGCTGTTGAGCTCCAGCTGGTTCCTGCTGCTACTCCTGCTTCTGCTGCCTGAGGAGATAGGAAGGCTTTTGCCAGGCCTGGATGTTGGGTTTCTTTTAGTGAGGAGTGTTCTACATACCGCTACTTCCTAGATACCTTGGTATTTCTGGGCAGGGCATGCAATTCTCTTTGAGAGCAAAAGAGTGGGGAAAAAGGGAAGATGACCCAGGACCAAGCCCTGAGGGACCCCCAACATGTAAACATTGTGTACTGGAGGAGTTTCTGGCAACCCAGAAGGAGGAACACAGTAGTAGAGGTGCTGGGAGTATAATATCCCAGAAATAAGAGAGAAAAGTGTTTCCAGGAGAGAGAGGCCAGGCTATACCAAAAGCTCTTGAAAAGTATGCAAGTATGAACACTGAAAAGTTTTCACTGGATTGGGCTGTATAGTTATATGGTGGTCATTGGCTGAGGCAATTTTGATGGGGTGGTGCGGTGATGGCTTGAATAAAGCATTTTGAAGATTTTGATATTCTATCTAGTTAAGGCTGCCACAGTAGCAATGCAAGGCTTCCAGCATGGAAAGTGAGAAGAGAATGATGCCTGGAAATCATTGCCTGAAGATAGGAAGAAGAGCTAATGCAACTGTAGGAGAAAAAAAAGGAGCAATAAGAGACTGCAACCATTTGCATTAAAATCAACCTCTGTTGTGCTCTCCAGTCCCCAATGTCCTCTACAGTCATATTTGCAGGCCCTCCTCTGACTTCATCCTTCAGTTCTGAGTCAATCCCTCCTGCTGTTGTCTTCATACTTGTAGCATTCCTGCAGTCCTTACAGCCCTGCCCATGGATTATCACTTGATTACATATTGCTCCATGCTCTGACTTGCCTTCCCTCACTGAACAGTCAAGTTTTCATTTTGTCAATCAGTTAATGCAGTGTTTAGAGAATATAATAGCTACTTTTAGAAAGGAATCCTCCCCAGAATGACTTTAAAGTTCACTTCCTATTATAGAAACTGTTGTTGAGAGAAAAAAAATCACCAATTAGGTATCCCCTGGATAACAATTTTAAGAGTTGTTGGCTATCCAAACTGACTCCCCAAAGCCCAGGTAAACTCTAAGAATGAACAACAATCATTGTTTTTACAATTAATTAGCAGCTTTCACAGTGAACACATTAATTTTAATAAGAACATGAATAGAGTAGACTTTTATTTTATGCAGTCAGTGAATGTTACAGCCATTACCACAACCTTGTAGATAGTGTACAAATACCACTTCTCAAAGACCTTCTTTTTTTTTTTTTTTTAAGATTTTATTTATTTATTTGACAAACAAAGATCACAAGTAGGCAGAGAGGCAGGCAGAGAGAGAGGAGGAAGCAGGCTCCCTTCTGAGCAGAGAGCCCAATGCAGGGCTCGATCCCAGGACCCTGGGATCATGACCTGAGCCGAAGGCAGAGGCCTTAACCCGTTGAGCCACCCAGGCGCCCCTCAAAGACCTTCTTAAAGTGAGGTAAATGGAATGTTTATTTGGAAATGTAGGTTCTATTCTCAGATCTGCTCAATAAGATGGGTTATAAGCACTATAAATATTCTACATAATTATCTGGATTTTGTACTTCATTTGAAAAAAATAGATTAAATCCTCCCTAATGGTACATTTTAGCTCTGATATTATAAGACTTTTCACACACTTTCACCATTTAAAATAATTAAAGATTTGGTAGTAATTCCTCCCTCCCTCTCCCTTACTGCCTTTGTGAAAGAGAGAAAAACAAGATTGCATGAACTAATGCCTATATATAGACCTCTGGAAACCATCGTAATAGCCCAGCATCAAAGGCAGACCAGTTGGTTATGCCCTGGAAAGCAAGAGTAACAAGCAGCCACAGCAGCCTGGGCATGTGGAGCACACCCCATCCATGGCAGACTAGGACCAGGTCTCACACTCAAGCCCAGATACTACAGCTGTGCCGTATTCCCTACTGCATTCCTCCTTCCATTAAGTCCTAGGTCAAGGCCTTCTTCCTCCAGTGTATTAGTCAGGATTCTCCAGAAAATGGAACTGATAGGAAGTCTGTATGTCTGTTTCTTTCTCTCTCCAGAGATCTATATATCTTTGTCTGTCTGTCTGTCTATCTATCATCTATCTGTCTTACAGAGAGAGATTATTGATATCCACTATAAATTTTCTTTGTGGTTAGAGGCTGTCATGTCCCAAATCTGCAGGGTGGGCTGGCAGACTGGAGGACCAGGGAAAAGCCAGTGCTGCAGGTCAGGTCTGAAGGCCATCTGTCTATAGAATTTTGTTCTCTGTAAGTCAGGTTTCTGTTTCATGTAGGCTTCAGGTTTCATGTAGGCCTTCCACTGATCGGATGAGTCTCCTCTACATTATGGAGGTCAATCTGCTCTATTCAGAGTTCACTGATCTCATCTAAAACCACCCTCACAGAAACAACCGGAATGTTTTATTACGTCGCTAAGCACCATGGTCCAGCCAAATTAACTATCAATTTAACAAATTAATGAAATTAACCATCATAGCCAGGAAGCCTTAATTCTAGACACCTTGAACCTTGTCACCTGTACTGATCTTACTGTACATTTTATGCTTCCTACATATACTCATCTCAGCAGCAGAGCTTCCTGCATGGAGCTGGTGTATGTCAGACTAGAATGACCTGGGATGTTTCCTTCCAAAGCTTCTGACTTTCTAAGACTCCCTTGGGCACAGCCTGCCCACTGGCCTTGCTCTGACCCTGAGAGGCAGGTGTTGTCCAGAGGGCTGGGCTCACGTTTTTCTCTCTCATTCTTTCTGTCCATTTACGGGTAGTTCTCAGGATTCCCTTGTTCCCATTCAGCTGGGGATCCTCAAGGTGGCCTATAGTGTGTAGAACCTAGACATAGAGGTTGCTTATCCCACTGGGCAGAATTATCTTTTAAAAATGGAATTCGGAGATCACGTGTTTAACATATGAAAGGCTCTGGGATGGGCACTTATTTTTAAGACAGCTGTGACAGTAGCCAGCCCTACACAAAGTATTTCCCCCTTCAAAAAAATCTCATGCAAGTTCAAAATAGCTTTACACAATATGACTGCTTCTCCTGAAGGTGATTTTTTCTTTCTTTCTTTCTTTTTTAATCCTTGACCTACTTTTTCTCTCTGTGCAATATACCTAATGAGTAATAATGACTTCAGAGAAGGTAGCACCAGAGGAAACAAAGTTGAAGAATGCCTGAAGAGAGTGGCTCTGGAGCCCTCCAACTCCACTGGCTTTGTTGTCAGGGCAGAGATAAAGTTTAAAGCTGTTTGTGTGAATGGCAGGTTTGCTGAAGATTCCTATGGCTGTCCCGTGCCCCTCTTAAATAGTCCGGATATTGCAGAGGGGGCTCATGGTGGAGCCAGGCAGAGGGGCTGATACACGAATGCATAAACTCACACACATACTCCCACAGGTTAACAGTCACAACCCCGGCTCCAACTCACCCAAGCTATATATGGTGCTATAAAGAGAAGGCTTCAAAGTCTTTTGAAGCATGAGCTGTTGTCTAGAAATGTTCTTCTAAAACAGATTCTATTCCTAATGTGACCTGTCCAGAACGAGAATAGGGACACTTGCCCATGTCTGGAGCCATAGAGCTGAACCCCAGAAAGTTTGGAGTAGGAGAGAAGCACCCATGGGATTCACTTCACTTACACAGTGCTCTCCAGCCTGTGTGCAGGGAAAGCAGCTGCTGCTGCGGGCCCTGAGTATGTGCCTCTGCCTCTGACAGGGAAATGGAAGGAGGCTTCCATTGAACAAGGGTCTTGAAATTTATGTTGAATAAGCTTCTGTTCTCCCCACACCATTTATCCCCTTTCTTAGCAGGATTTCTTCAGCTAAGCAGACCAAGGGAGGCATAGCGTGGGATTGGTCCTGACTGCTGCTTCCCTGGCGTTTCCCCCATGGAGGAAAATGCCCCCCATGCATTTGCTGAGCACCTTTCAGAAGCAGGCACTGGGCTGGGCACTCAGAGGGGCAGCTTTAGAACCACTCAGACCCGGGTTCATATCCACTTGGGCAACCATCTGATCTGAGGTCTTTGGGGTGTCACCTGCCTGTGACTCAACATCCCCTTCTGTTAAAAGGTGATAATATAACACCTACTTTCAAATACCATGAGGGTTAAAGATAATTGATGCAAAACCACTGAGTGCATGGAATGCTCTCAGTAAACAGCAGCTATCACGATGAACAGGACATTGTCCATGCATAGAGGGAAATGCCATTCAGTGGCCTTGAGTGCCGCTGCAAGGCATCTGGGCCTGAATTGGACCCTGAGGATCTCTTGACCCCAGACCAGGGCCAGGAAGCAAAGCTCTGTGGAACGGGTGTGGGGGGATGATTGTCAAGGTGTGTATTTGCATTTTGTCCCCACTTTCTTACCCACTACCCACCCACACCCCACCTTCCTGCTTGACTTTACCTTACCCTCCTGGCTTTTGTTTTTCTGCAATCCTGAGCTTTACCTAGGGGGAGGAGGATGGAGGGAGGGAAGAAGAGAACAACCAGAAAGAGAGAAAGAGAAAGAAAACACACACACACACACACACACACACACACACACACACACAGAGAGTGAGCAAGCACATGAACTAACTCCCAAGTCTGGGAAGGAAAGAGTTCAAGGTTCTCATCAGTGGTGACAAGACCCTCCTCCCTGGACATGCTCTGGCAAGAGGGCAGGAACCCTGAGGAGAAAGATTGTGGTGTCCTGCAGGGACTTGACTACAGACCCCACAGCTCCCAGCATTAACTCATCCTTTGTGACCATTAAGCAGCAGAGCCCCCTCCAAGGGACCATGCATGGGATAGTGTGCACAGTGGGGCAGTCCTGGGGCCTGAAAGGACAAGGGCCACCCCTGTTCCCTGGTACTCCACAAGGTTCCTGGTTCTTGTGGAACCCTGCAGGGTGGGGGGCAGGATGTTCCACTGAAGGCAGATTTTAGGCCTGCTCAGGAAGATGGGGCCTCTGAGCCAGATTTCACTTGCTTTAGAAGCACTAAAGTAGAGCCTCCTCACATGCCCACACGTGTCCTGTAGGCCTGAGCCTCTTCGAGGTGCTATGGTTTCTTCCTGACCTGGGGCTCCTGCCTTGGACACTGTAGTGAGGCTTATGTGGTCCTCAGCTTGTCACAGATGGTTCAAGGAAAATGACTGCTTTCCAGGCTTCAACTGTCTGAAAACCCAATGAAGTTGTTTCTTCTCTTCTGGCCCACCAAGCACAGTAGGTCTCATCCATGCAGAGCAAAATATCACCATGGCCATGTGAATTTTGGAGAGACACAACCCGGCCCATAACAAGAACACTGATTGAAACCCCATGGGGGTCCATGATTTCATTTTCTTCATGGAGAAAAAAAATTGAGGCTTCTAGAAAGCACTGCAGAGCACTGCATTTTTCATTCTTTCTGTGTCCTATTGTATCATTAAGGCAAAAACTAGAAAAAGAGGGAGTGGATCATATATGTATATGTTTAATAGACTTCAAAGAAATAAATAGCCCCAACCATGCTGTTTTCCAGCTACAGATAAGGATCATGCCCTGTGAACCCTCTTCTAGAAGGATTTCTTTGGCCCACAGATCAGTGTCTCAACCTCTACTCCCCCACCCAAGACGCAGTTCCTATTCTTCACCCTTTTAGCCTTAAAGCATCCCTGCTCCCCACTCCACCTCCGCCTTTTGGGGACCTCCCCTTCGGGGTGAGGGGTACTCATCCCATTATGGGAGTCAGCCCATATTAGGACGGTGACCCCCATACCCAGCTGGGTTAGACCATTTCTTTGCCTTCTTTTATCTCAGCATCAGAACAGTGATTTCATCAGAAGACATTCCTATTGTGTGCTCTACTTTGAAAATGCTTTCAGACCCATTTGATCTTTGCATCTGGGGGTGGGGGAAGGAAACTAACATTTATTGAGTGTGCTCCATGCTTTAGGCTTATTGTTAGCGGTTTTACATCTGTGGTTTCTTTAATCATCACATCAACCTATGGCATAGTTGTTTATCAGGAAAACAGTGTTATTATGATGTGTAATCCTGCCAACCCACCTCACCCCACTAATGTGGGTGGGGTGGAGACCCAGGAAGGCCTGAATATCAGGTTGCATTAATCTGCAGAGCAAAGGGCACAGAGATCTCAGGAAGAAGGCAATATTCTTGAAGGGAGGGGGAGGGTTGGAGGGGTGGAGAAGTGGGGAGTGGAGGGAGAGCGGGCACCATGAGGACACAGCTCTGGCTGAGTTTTAGAAGTATGTGCTAGGCATTGCAGGTGTAGTCCCCCCTTGCTATGCTAGAAAAGGCTCTCGGTGACATCTTTAGTGAGGTGTTATGTTTGAATACAATTGCTGTGGGCACCAGTTATATTATTATAGGAAGCAACAGAGATGAGGTTTGGGCCTGAGGAGTTCAAGCGTAACTGCAGGGCAGAAACCCTTCTCATTCAGCTGTGTGGCTCCCAGGCCTGTCGGGAGGCCTGCATGGGGGAGCTGAGGGCTCCTCCGAATGAGAGAGGATGGGCCTTTTTTCAAACTTGTAAAAATCTGCTTCTAAACATGTGATCTAGTGTCTCTCTGATACCCGCCATAAACCATAATCATTTAAATGCCTTTTCCCTAATGTGAAACATTGATGTCGTTCCTGAGCTTTTCAGTACTTTGGACAGGAACACATCTGTGCTTCCATCATGTTCTGCTAATCCCTCTCACTCCAGCATAGTGGTTGATGCCCTGATCATTCCTGTGATGGAGGTGGCCTTCTCTCCTAACTCTCTGTAGCCTTTCTAGGTCACCCTGGGGTGGGTCTACCACCTCTGCACTCTCCTCCAAGTGGCCACCACCTGTGTGCGAACAGAACACACTGGCCATTCGATAGTGGCCTTTACCTCTCAGAGTTGCCAGGACACCAAGGCAAATGTGAATTTCAGATAAACAAGCAATGATTTTTAGTACAAGTGTATCCCAAATATTGCACAGGATATACATATACTAAAAAATTACCTCATTTATCTAAAATTCAAATTTAAGTGGGTGTCCTGTGTTTTATTTGCTCACTTTGGCAACTCCATCTCAGAGGGCTTCTCTCTGCTGTTTTAACCAGTGGAGCTCTTTACTTCATTTTCATGAAAAGCAGGATGTGATTGGCTTTCCCTGTGCTGAAAGTAGGGCAGTGGGGACTGATGCATTTCAAGAATTAAAAGGATTCATCGCTTGCATCTTTCCCACACTGGTCTTCTTCAGCCTCAGAATTACTACTATTCCCTCCCTCCCCCTCACGCTCAGTCCCAGCTGTGGGCCCAGATTGGTGGTTCTCTGACCTTTCCAGGTGGGGAGCTAGTGTTTGCTTCCATCAGAAGTTTGTTCATTGAGCTGTCTGGGTACATCTAGCTCCCAGGTCAGTGTGAGTTGGACAAGGTGAGACATACTAACTCTCCGACCCTGTGTATTCCATCTGAGGTTTTGAGAGCCGCACATCCTACTGGGTCAAGATCAGCCAGATTGGACAGTCCTTTTGAAAATGGGCTCTTTGCCAGTGGAACACCAAACCTTAAAGCATGGAGGAGTTAGCATACATGAGGGAGGGAGGAGAGAGGACTGGGAGGCCCACTTGGTAACCTAGCATGGTTTACCAGAAGTGCAACAGTGTCCAGATTCCTCCCAAACCAGGCCAGGACGCATCTGCTCCAGAGAAAGAGGGTGCAGGGTCCTCCATTTGAGAAGATGCAGCTTCTACTTTCAAGTACCCTACACTCTCTTGTGGGCCAGAGACACGTGAAGAAGGCATTTCTGACCTGTGAGGTGGGTGCTATCAGAGGGAAAGGTTCAGGGCACATGGAAGCCACAGCCAGTGGGTTAGGGACACAGACCTAGACTTTCCTGCCTGTCTCAGAGAGTGAGATCTCCCCTGACACAGACCCCAACAAGCAGTCAATATGTGTCATTTCAAACCATGAGACTGAGGAAAAAGCCTGTTTTTCCTTTTTTTTTTTTTAGCCCACATTTTCAGGAAATAACTTAGCCCAGCCTACCCAGGGGCGCCTCTTGTCCATAGAAACCCAACACAAGAAGCTCTTTGTTCAAATGCTCATTATACACAAGCATCTACCACATCCACAAGCGCCCTTCCCGTGACCATCCCTTTTCTTCACCAGCAGGCTCCATCTGCCTGGGCTAGTGTGGGCTAATTAATGAGCAATAAAGGATCTGGTTTTTACATATCAGCTCTGCTCAGAGCTGCCAAGAACATTCAGAGTAGGGCCAAGGTAGGAGAGGGAAACATGTTTTTTCATTATTTTACCTACAAGATCCATTTGAAGGGGAAAAAATAGGTCTGTTGCCCTAACTAGTTGGATGAGAACAAATTCCTCATTAATCTTAAATATGTCACCTGGAGAAGGTGATTAAAGTAAGAAGCACTAATGAGTGGTGTTCCTGGAAAAGACAAAAGCACATAACAGGAAATGGGATAGATCCCTAGTAGTTCCTCTGCATTGACAGAGGTGCCCTCTGCAAGGAAAGTAGGCTCTGGAGGACCATGGAGCAGGGACACCATGGTTCTTCCTTGCATGACAAGGTCGGATGCTACCTTGTCAACTGACAATTACTACACAGTGATTAGGACTTTGCTCTGATGAAGCAGGAACTGGAGATGAAATACTGCAGGCTCTTGGCATCGCCTAAGTGGTCTCAGGAGGCATAGATAACAGTAAGAGGAGCATGAGCCACTTAGTGATTACATATGATTGTCTATGGACAAGTTGCGAAGCTGTTTGCCTTTATTAACTCATCTGTCTTCTCACTACCCTTTAAAGCAGGCAAGGCTATGGTGTGTTCAGGAAAGGAATGCTGGTTGGTTTTCTAGACCAGCTTAGAAGTTCACTTTGTCGAAGAGGTTGTTGAATTGCCTTTGCATCTTGCCAAAAATTAGTATCAACCTCAGAATGCTGTGTGGCTCAGAGAGAGCCTTCAGACCCTGCAAAAGTGGCAAGAAAGGTGTGGGGAGGGAGTGTAATCAGAAGAGGGGGACAAGGTCCAATGACACTGTGCTATTGTGCTACTGCCTCTTATCCAAACCCTCTGTAGGAAGACTTCCAATTAACCCGGGAGTCCTGTGGGGTCTATTACAGCATGCTTTCTTTTGGCTCAGTTTCTTCTTTATTTATTTGAACAGAGGAGTCAGATGGGAGAATCATGGTGCCCCTGCTTGGTGGCCCTCTGGAGCCTGGTTTCCTTCCAGAACTAGAGAGGATGGCTGTGTTTATGGGAGGAGCTACTAGAGACCCATCCCATTTCCTTTTGTCTGTTCTCAAGAGGTTTTTTTTGTTTTGTTTTGTTTTGTTTTGTACTTTTGTCTGTTCCCAGGAGTACCACTCATTAGCGGTTTTCACTTTAATTGCCTTCTCCAGGTGATGTATTTAAAAGTAAATGTTTTTTTCATGTGCTTATTTGCCATCTGTATATTCCCTTTAGTAAAATGTCTGTGCATGTCTTTTGCCCATTTTATAATGGGATTGTTGAGTTTTGAGAGTTGTTATATATTCCAGATTCTCATCCTTAGTCAAATTTGTGATTTGCAAATATTTTCTCCCAGTCTGTAGCTTGTTTTTTCATGCTTTGAACACGAGCTTTCACAGAGCAAAAGTTTTTAATTTTGATAAGATCCAACTAGTCGATTTTTCTTTCTCTGCATCACACTTTTGGTATCAAGTCTAAGAAGTCTTTGCATAGCTCTGGTTCGTGAAGATTTTTTCCTACAGTTTTTTTAAAAAAGTTTATAGTTTTAGGTTTTATTTTTACATCCATGAGCCATTTGAGTTAATTTTATATAAGGTGTGAGGTTTATCTCATGGTTCTTTTCTTTCTTTCTTTCTTTCTTTTTTTTTTACTTACATATGTCCAATTGCTCCAACATAATTTGTTGAAAAGGCTATTGAATTGCCTTTGCATCTTGTCAAAAATTAGTTGGCATATTTATGAGGGTCTATTTCTGAGTTTGCTATTGTTCCATTGATCCATATGTCTAGCCCTCTGTCACTACCATGCTATCATGACTTCTGTAGTTATACACAGGCCTTAATTATGGGTAGAATGGCTCCTCCCACTTTATTTTTCTTTGTCAGGATTGTTTTAGCTATTCTAGGGTCTGTGCTTTACTATGTAAATTTTAGAATAAGATTGTCTCAATGATATCTCATCTACCTTCCTGGAAAACCTTGCTTGGATTTTGATAATAATTGCGTGAAACCTATAGATTGCTTGAAACCTATAGAACACTATGTTGAGTGTTACTGCCAATGAACATAGTGAATCTCTCCAGGTATCTAGGTCTTCTTTGATTGCTTTCATCAGCACTTTATAATTTTCTTTCTTTTTTTTAGCACTTTATAATTTTCAATATAATGATCCTACACATATTGTGTTAGATTTATAACTATTCAGACTAAGTTGTATTGCATTTTTTATTTTTTATTTTGGTTTCCACTTCATTATCAGTATATAGAAATGCATTTGACATTTTATGTTGATCTTATATCTTTACTGAAGTATCCTCTTTATATCCTCTTTATCTTTACTGAACTCACTTACTAGTTCAAGAAGATCTTTTTTGTAGATTCCTTAGGATTTTCTCAGTAGATAATCATGTTTTCTGCAATAAAGACACTGTTTTTCTTCTTTTCCACTCAGAATGCATTTTCTTTTCTTTTCTTTTTTTTTTTGCTTTATTGCACGAGTAGACCTTCCAGTACTGTTTTGAATTTTGAGTAAGTGATGAGATAAGACATCCTTGCTTAATTCCCAACTGTGGAGAGAAAGCATTCAGCCTTTGACCTTTAAGTGTGATGTAAACTCTAGGTTTTTGGTAGGTGCTTTTAGAGGTTGAGGAAGTTCCCTTTTATTCTTAATACACTGAGAGGTTTTTTTTCATGACTGGATGTTGAAGTTTGTCAAATGTTTCCCTGTGTCAGTTGATATGATCATATGATCATATTTTTCTTCTTTGGCCTGTTGATACAATGTATTACATTGATTCTTCTGTTATCAGATATTGAACCAGTATTTATTCTACTTGCACAAGTAGAATAAGTCCCATATGGCCATGGGATATACTGCAATACATGATATATACATACATATCCTATTGGTTCTGTTGCTCTGGAGAACTCAACATGCCAGTAACATACCAGCTTACATCTGTTTAATCTCCTAATAGTCTACGAACCGCAGAGGTCTCTCTTTACCCCCAGACTCCAAAGCACCATGAGAAGGGTTTCAGGATCAGAGTGAGCACCCTTTTTTGAAACCCAGGCCTCTTCTGGCACAGCCTCAAACTTGTTCCCCTGAAGAAAAGCCTTCCCTCCTTCAGCAGCATTATCCACAGACCTCTTATTTTGCAGGCATTTTCTCCCTAGGAAATGAGGCAGCTTTCTTTTGTAAAGGAAAGGTACTTTATCTTCAGTTATGAAAGAGATTGGTATGGCCCTTATGGTTTTCTCACTCTAAAAAGTACCAAAGACAGACAAATAATACCCTGGAAACTTCATTCTCTAAGTTGAGAATGTCAGAAAGACCAAAGATCTTGTGAAACACTTAGGGGAAATGTGTTGACCTGATGCTACAGAATATGATGGGTAGGTTACCTGGGATGAGTGAGAATGTAGGCCTTGATGTTATTGGGCTGGGTGTGGAGAGTAAAGGCCTAAGGCTAACTGTGCTTAGCATCAGACCCCTCTTAACAGGCATTCTTGATGGAGTTGTGGATTAGATTTGATTAAGCCTGTCTGCAGAAATGTTTCCTTGGGAAATCCCAGTGAGCCCTCACAGAAAACATTTTCAGAGAAGTCAGACTTTTGTTTAAGCTGAAAAACAAAGACCCTGGATTTCCATAATATTCTATTTTAAAAATAGATTGATCACAGTCATGCTAGGAAGTGAAAACCATCTTTTCCAGCTCAGGTTGTCTGCATTCGTCTCCCTTTTTGGTCCCCTGAAAAAAAGAATTAGCACCAGCTAACAGCCACTGAAGGAAACGACATATTGGTTGGGGGAGGGAGAGTTCCTTCCTGTCTAAAGGGAATTTCTTAGAATCATATAATCTCAGTGGTTCCACACTCTGGCTGGATATTAGAATCATCTGGGGGAACCTGTGAAAAATATCAATGCCTGCTCCCCACCCCAGAAATTTTTATTTTAAATGACCACAGTTGGGGCCTGGGCATCTGTATGTTTGAAAAGCTTCCCAAGTGACTTTAGTGTATTGAAAAGCCCTGATGGAGTCCAACCTCTCCGCCATGCTGCAATGTGGCTTAAAGGATTTAGGTCACAGACTTTCTGAGTTTGTTGCCTACCATATAGGAACACCTCCTGTCCCAGGAAACTCATAGCCCCCAAGGTAGCTCTGTTCTATTTTTGGTTGTGTTCTGTATGTTGTGATGTACTCTGTGTCCCTACAACCTTCTGTTCTACTCTCCTACCCTCTGGCAGCCTGCAGAACAATCTCTGTTCTTCTTCAGGCCAGTTCCTCAAATGTTATAAGACTGTGCATCCAGAGCCTTCTCCCTGCAGCAGTCCCCCAGATGGCACATAGATTCAGGGCCTGGTAGTGTTAGGTCCCCCAATAATGGGTCCGTGATTAAAGGAGCGAGACTGATACAAAGTGAAGGTCAAGCAAAGCTTTATCTCGTGCCAAGCATCAAGAATCAAACCGAACGTTCGGGGCCGTGCCTCTTATAGAGAGGGCGACCTCTCTCTGCTTCACAGACTAGTTTTTAAGGGCAAAGGCCATGTGGTTGGGCCTGGCCACGCACAGGTGGCTAATGAAATTGTAATACACAGAGAAAGCTGCACAGTCATGCTAGGTCACACATAAGTGACCAATTGAATTACAATTTACCCTATAGTAGATATTTGAACTAGCCTATCACCTTGGTCAGAATTGGCACCCAAAAGGCTCCCAAAGGGTGGGGCACATACTCCTTGGTAACTAGTGAGACAGTATGCGCCCCTCTACTGATTGGATGTCTCCACCTGACCTGACCCACCCTTGTATTTGGGCTTTGTTACCTGGGACTAGTTTCCGGGACTTGTTTTTAAGTAAGTCCCCTGGGGGAAGGGGGGGCAGGGACAGTTTAAGGGTTAAACAACAAGGTTATTGTTTAACCTGATGGAAGCGCTCTGGCTAAATAGGTCCTTACAGTAGGCTTCAGTCTGTCAATATCCTTCTCATAGGTCTCTCTTGGGAGTGATGTATTTGGAGGCTCAGAAATTCTGGCCTGACATTCATGTCTTGGCCCTGTGACCTACCGTATGTTTCCTTGGGCAAAGCAAGTGCTCTCTCTGAACCTCCATTTCCTCATCAGTAGAAGAAAGTGATTGGAATATAGATGAATCCCCAGCTAATGCCATGAGTTTCTAACTGGCTGTCTGCAGTCTGTACTCAGGATTATGAAGAGAAAAATAAAGCCAATAAATAAAAATATCATCTTAGATGTACGCCATTCTTTATATTTTTCACAAACATTTTCCCATTTTATACTCTCACCTTCACTAAGAAGTAGGTACAATGTGATTGTTCTCAGTGCAGATCCAGGAAGCTCATGTGACTTCCTTCAGGTCACCCAGTTAATTGTGGGAACAACAGAAAGTGCAACATACTCACTCTCTACTGTTTGTTCTTTGTTTTCTGATTGGACACCTAAAATCACATAGTTCTTAAAAGAACTGGGAGTATTTTCTTTTTTTAAAGATTTTATTTATTTATTTGAGAGAGAGGCAGTGAGAGAGCATGAGCGAGGAGAAGGTCAGAGGGAGAAGCAGACTCCCCGTGGAGCTGGGAGCCTGATGCGGGACTCGATTCTGGGTCTCCAGGATCATGACCTGAGCCGAAGGCAGTCGTCCAACCAACTGAGCCACCCAGGCGTCCCATGAACTGGGAGTATTTTCTATGCCTCTAAGACCCAGGAGCATGCTGGGGTCATGGGCCCTCCATAAATATTAGTTTAAATAACCATTTTTTTACCTCTCCCCCAACTCACTTCCCTTCTGGCAACCATCAGTTTATTATCTGTGTTTAAGATTGTTTTTTGTCTGTTTTTTGTTTGTTCATTTGTTTTGTATCTTAAATTCTACAAATAAATGAAATCATATGGTCTTTTCTCTGTCTGACTTGTTTCACTTAACATCATACCCTCTAGGTTCACCCATTTTGTTACATATGGCAAGATATCATTCTTTTTTATGGCTGAGTAATATTTCATACTCTGTGTGTGTGTGTGTGTGTGTGTGTATCATATCTTCTTTATCCATTCATCTATGGATGGACACTTGGGCTGCCTCCATATCTTGACTATCATAAATAATGTTGCAATAAATATAGTTGTTCATATATCTTTTCAAATTATTGTTTTTGTTTTAGGTTTTCTTGGCAAACAAAATATTTTGGCAAAAATTTCTTGGCAAACAAAATTTCACCCAGTAGTGAAATTACTGGATCATATGGTAATTCTATTTTTAATTTTTTGAGGAACTTCCATACT
Source organism: Mellivora capensis (assembly GCA_004024625.1). Classification (NCBI taxonomy): domain Eukaryota; kingdom Metazoa; phylum Chordata; class Mammalia; order Carnivora; family Mustelidae; genus Mellivora; species Mellivora capensis. Next base: position 91,337 of record PISX010002574.1, on the reverse strand, counting down.
GTTTTCCACAGTAATTGTACCAATTTTCATTCCTACCAATAATCCACAAGGGTTCCTTTTTCTCCACATCCTTGCCAACACTTTAGTTTCTTGCATTTTTTATTTTAGCCATTCTGGGAGGTATAATGTGATATCTTATTATGGTTTTGATTTGCATTTCCCTGATGATTAGTGATGTTGATCATCTTTTCATGTGTCTGTTGGCTGTGTGTCTTCTTTGGAAAAAGGTCTATTCATGTCTTCTTCCTATTTTTAATTGGATTATTTGTTCTTTTGGTGTTGAGTTACACAAATTCTTTATGTATTTTGGAGATTAAGGTATCAGATATCTTTTCCCATTCAGTAGGTTGCCTTTTTGTTTTGTTGATCAGTGGATTCCCTTTTTGTTTTGTTGTTGGTTTCCTTTGTTATGCAAAAGCTTGTTAGTTTGGTGTAGTCCTGATAGTTTAATTTTGCTTTTGTTTCCCTTATCTGTGGAGAGACATATCTAGAAAAATGTTTCTACTGCCAATGTCAAAGAAATTATTGCCTATGTGTCTGTCTAGGAGTTTTATGGTTTCAGGTCTCAAATTTGGGACTTTAATCCATTTTAAATTTATTTTTGTGAATAGTATAAGCAAGTGGCTCAATTTTATTCTTTTGCATGTAGCATCCAGGTTTCCCAGTACAATTTGTTGAAGAGAAAGTCTTTTCCCCATTGTATATGTTTCCTTCCTTTGTCATAGATTAACTAACCATATAATGGTGGGCTATTTCTGGATTTTCTGTTCTGTTCTATTGATCTATGTGTCTGTTTTTCTGTCAGGACCATACTGTTTTGATCACTACAACTTTGTAGTCTATTTTAAAATCTGGGATTTTTAAATCCCGGCTATGTTCTTCATTCTTAAGATTGCTTTGGCTTAAAAAAAAAAAAAAAAAAGATTGCTTTGGCTATTTGGGGTCTTTTGTAGTTCCATACACATTTTAGGATTATTTATTCTAGTTTTGTGAAAAATATTATTGGTATCTTGATAAGGATTGTATTAAATCTGTAGATTGGTTTGGGTAGTATGGACATCTTAATAATACTTGTTCTTCCAGTCCATGAGCATGGAGTATCTTTCCATTTGTTTGTGTTACTTCATTTGTTTTCATTGGTGTTCTATAGTTTTTAGAGTACAGGTTTTAAACTTCCTTGGTTAAGTTTATTCCTAGGTATTTTATTCTTTTTGGTGCAATTATAAATTGGATTGTTTTTCTAATTTCTCTTTCTGCTACATCATTATTAGTGTATCGAAGTGCAACAGATTTCTATATATTAATTTTCTATCCTGTGACTTTACTGAATTCATTTATCAATTCTAGTAGTTTTTTGGTAGGGTCTTTAGAATTTTCTCTATTTAGTATCATGTCATCTGCAAATCATGAAAATTGTACTTCTTCCTTATCAATGTGGATGCCTCTTGGCTAGGACTTCCTATACTGTCTCGAATAAAAGTGGCAAGAGTAGACATCCTTATGTTGTTCCTTATCTTAGAGGAAAAGTTCTCAGTTTTCACCACTGAGTATGATATTAGCTGTGGGTTTTTCATATATGGACTTTGTCATGTTGAGGTATGTTCCCTCTAAACCTACTTTGTCGAGAGTTTTTATCATGAATGGATGTTGTATTTTGTCATATGCTTTTTCTCCATCTGTTGAGATGATCATGTGGTTTTTATCCTTCCTCTTGTTTTTTTTTTTAAGATTTTTATTTATTTATTTATTTATTTGACAGAGAAAGAGATCACAAGTAGGCAGAGAGGCAGGAAGAGAGAGAGAGGGAAGAGCAGGCTCCCCGCTGAGCAGAGAGCCCAATGTGGGGCTCAATCCCAGGACCCTGAGATCATGACCTGAGCCGAAGGCAGAGGCTTAACCCACTGAGCCACCCAGGCACCCTATCCTTCCTCTTTTTAATGGATGTATCATTTTGATTGATTGGTGAATATGGAACCATCCTTGCATCTCTGGAATAAATCTTTTTTGATCATGGTGAACGATGTTTTTTAATGTATAGAGAATTTGGTTTGCTAATATTGAAGATTTTTGCATTTATGTTCATCAGAAATAGGTGGCCTCTAGTTTTTTTTTTTGTGTGTAGTGTCTTTGGCTGACTTTGGTATTAGGGTAAGGCTGGACTTGTAGAATAAATTTGGAAGTTTTCCTTCTATTTTTTGGAGTAGTTTCAGAAGTATAGGTATTAAGTCTTCTTAAATATTTTTTAGAATTCACCTATGAAGCTCTCTGGTTCTAGAATTTTGTTTTTTGACTGATTCTGGAATTTTGATTTTTGACTGATGAATGACTGATTCAATTTCATTGCTGGTAATTAGTCTGTTCAAATTTTCTATTTCTTCCTGGTTCAGTTTTGGAAGGTTATGTTTCCAGGAATTTATCCATTTCTTCTATATTGTCTAATTTGTTGGCATATAATTTTTCATAGTATGAATTAACCAGTTCCTGCTATAAGATTTGGATGTCTGTCGTCATAAGAAATGTCAAGTGGTCACAGAGTGATCTGCCTCCAGGGATGGAAACAAGCTCCATTTCTCCCCCAGGGAGGGGGCAGGTGGGGTGTTCAGGCCCAACTGCCTATGAATCACTCGGGGAGCTTTGAGAAATACCGATGCCTGGGTCCCTTTCCCAGACCAACTAAATGGGAATCACTGCATGTGGGGACAGGCACAATCTTAAAGTACTTCAGATGATTTTAATATGAAGTTAGTGTTAAGAAGATTGGAGCTAGGGATGGCTGGGTGGCTCAGATCATGATCCTGGGGTCCCGGGATCGAGCCCCACATGAGGCTCCCTGTTTGATGGGAAGCTTGCTTCTCCCTCTGCCTGCCTCTCTCCCTGCTTGTGTTCCCTCTCTCGCTGTCTCTCTCTCTCTGTAAAATGTAAATCTCTGTAAAATAAATAAATAAATAAAATCTTAAAAGAAGAAGAAGAAGAAGAAGATTGGGGCTGTAGCTGTGGTTTTCAGCTTGCTTGGGTATCAGAATCATGTGCAAGGGCTTGTTAAAACCTAGATTGCTGGGTACCACCCCCAGAGTTTCTGGTTCATTAGGTCGGAATGGGGCCTGAGATTTGCTAACCTACCAAGTTCCCAGGTGATACTGATACAGCTGCCCCAGAGACTACACTTTGAGAGCTCCCCCAGCTAAAGGATTATGTAAATGGTGAGGGTTTGCTTGTCAGTTCAGAAGATGACAGCCACATCCTCTGCTTGGTATCCAGAGGTCACAGCTGTGAAGATGGTATGTGCTAGTCACAGACAAACATCAACTTGACAAGCATCAACTTATTTAATCTTGATGTCCCCACTCTGAGATGGTTTTAAGATTTCCATGTCATAGATAAGGAAACTGGAACAAAGAGAGGTTAAGTAACATGCCAAACTCATTTAGTCAGTGGCCTAATTCAAATTCAGACCTAAGGCTGCCTGACTCCCAAGTTCATACATTCAACCATTTTCCAGAGAGGAGAGCCAGATGCTTTGTGGTTACGAGGATTACCCAGGTTATAAAGATGGAGCTGGAACCCAGATTCAGGCCTACCAGCTCTTAAACCAGCTGTCCTTCCATTCTGTATCACTTTCCATCTCACATGACTAATAGGTTAGGATTCTAAGGTTAGGATTTGGGCTACTGGACATAAACGGTTAATCCAAGATGACCATAACTAGTCCCTCAGAATTAAAACTAAATCAAAGCTCGAGGAACATGGATGCCCTCTCCCACCTACCTACCTTATTCCATCTTCCAATAGCCCCCAGCAGCAAACCTAGGGATGCCTTAAGCATGGACCAGAGCCATAAGAGCTACACAGAGCCATAGAACACCAACCAGTAAGGTGCACCCATGGTTGGCACCAGAACCCTTCATCCCCGTGCTGATTTGTTTGCTAATTCAGTAAGGATTCATTGAGTGCTTACTCTGTAGCAGGCACTGTTCTAACCCTAGAGCAAGGCCTTTGCCTCAGAGAGAGAAAGAAATAGCAAAATCATTTTAGGTGGTGATTTTGAAGCCTTCATGAAGATTTAAAATGGTGAATAACCTCAGAGTATAATTTAAATTGGGAGGTCAGGGAAGAACTCTCTGAAGAGTTAACAGTCGAACAGAAATCTGAAAAACAGGAAGAATCAACTATTTGAAGAGCTAGGGGAAGAGGGATATCGACAGAGGGAACCCCCGGTGCAGAGCCTTGGGGCAGGAGCAAGCCTGGGGTTTCTCAGGCAAGTGTGAAAGCCAGTGCTGCTAGTAAAGGTGGCAGGAGAAGGGGAGGGAGAAGTGGGCAGCGTGAGCATAAAGTGTGAATTGATCCTGTGTGTGATAGGAGGCCTGGAGTGGGCACAAGCAGGATATGACGCAACCAGATGGTGGGTAAGGAGTAGTCATGGGGGCCACCGCAGAGGCTCATGGAGCTATGGATAATGACGGTGCTTGCAGAATTGGACTGGGACTCGGGCCCTTCTGCAGACGTACCCGTCTCTTCATGGGGATGGTGCCAGGTCCCTCTCACGCCTCTCTCACAAACAGCATCTTTGCAGCCCTTGGGGAAGTGTCACTTCCTTTCTTGCAATTCAGAATGAGCTTGTTTGCCACTCAGCAATTCTCTGGTTTATGAACTTTCTAGTTCTGCATCCTGGCAGGGTACATGATTTTAGAGGAAGCTTCTATTAGGGTGAAGAGGGAGGTGGGGGGACCCAGCAGTTGAGTTTGGTAACATGGGCTCTCTCCCCGCCCTATCTGGAGTCCCTCACCTGACACAACTCTTGTTGTTACTGGTGGCAGGCAGGTTTGTCCTTGGTGGCCCCAGGGCCCTCACTGCCCTCTAGGCCCAGCTCTGTCTCCACAATGGAACCCAGAGGTCTACAGAGGCGGTTACAGTCCTGCCTCTCCTCTTTCAAGTTGAGGAGTTTTAAGAAAGTCATTTCATTTCCATGAGTCCCAGTTTTTCTTACAGGACGGGCTATTAAGAGGAATACTTCCATGAATACTTGCGGGGTCAGGGGGCGGGGGCACAGAAGCAGTTCTGTGTAGAATCATTATTGTTATTCTTTTGGTCAGTAACTCTGCTCAGTATGGTCAGGTCCAGGCTATAAACCACTTGTGAGATTATATCCAACAGTACTGTACATCTCGTCCTTACCCCAGCCGCCTCCCTCAGAAGCATTTAATAAAGACAGTAGCTATTTGTTGTGTTATGATAGCGAACAGCTGCCAGGCGGGGATGTCCCCGTTCATGCTGGAGGCATTTTACACACCTTGTACCATTTAATCTTCACACTGTGTCATGGATCTCCCTAACAGCCCTATTAATCCCACTGCATCAATGAAGAAACCGAGTCCTGGAGACAGCCTGGCTTGTCCAAGGTAGCTAAGTGAGTAAGTGCTTTGAGTCTGAAGTCCTCAGTTCCGTGACTGAGCAGGACAGGTTAAGTTCTCCGAGCCCCGGGCTCTTCAGGCAGACTTCACAACATTGTCATGTGCACTGAATAATTGAATGTTTTCCACAGCTGCACAGAAGTAGACATCACTGTTCCTGGCTCCCTTCCAGGAACAGCTCAGCATTCATTCCTCTGTGCCCTGTGCCTTGATCAATTCATCAGACATGCACTGCCAAGGCCTGTACAAAATGAGATGGAGGTCAGGACACTTACATAAGACATAAATCCAGAAGTTTCTGTCAATAGGAGAAGCTGGAGCCAATGCTATGTGAAGACCAGAGAATTTGCTGGAAAGGCTTCTGTAGGCCCAGCAGGTTCAGGGCATAGTGGGCCCTGGCTGCTGGTCTGGCTTACCTAAAACCCCCATGCCTGGCTTCTCTGGCAATGGTTCTTTCTGGCAATGACTCTTCACCTGTTGGGGAATCCTGTGCCCCCATGCATTGGTTCCCCAGAACAACACTTCCCCACACACGATGTCAGGACTTCCAGTTGCCCTAAAGCCTCACCAGAGCCCAGGATGACGTGGGACTTTAGACAGAGCATGGAGACTCTGACCCTTGACCAGGGCTTAGGGAAAGGCTGCCCTTGGCCTCCTGGATCTGATGGCTTGCACTTGCAGAATGAGATTCACACTGGGCATGCCTGTCTCAAAGTCATCCCTCCCCTACTTTCACTTCTTTTGGTGGGTGTTGTTAGCTTTGCTAGAGAACACTTCACATTCAGCAGAATCATGAAGCAGCCTCCAGAGGGTCTCTACCTCAGCAGTCTTCTCCTGTCTCTGGCTCCTCATGGGCTGTTGGCCATCCCAGCCGTCCTAGCCCCCCTAAGCACCATGAAACCTCCAGGTCTCACTGTGAGCCCATGCTGGGGCCTGGCATGGCACAGCTCAGCGTGCCCTTACACAAGCCTTTGCTATCCTTTCCAAATAACACCTGGCCACACTAGACAAGGCCCACCCCAGCCTTCTCAACTGCATCAGCCTCCTCCTCCTCCTTCCTGACCCTGAGGCAATTCTCTAGAATACTCCACAGGACTGGGCTTCCCCAATTTCTACCCAAGGGCCCATAAAGACCGTGGACCTTACAGGGTGTGGGGATATAGGCTAAAGCAGCCCAGAACCTCAGAGTTCTGGGAAGTCCCTGTTTTATATTTGAAAGTCATTCAGTATTTTGCATCTCATTCCATGGTATTTACAAATTCACTTCAGTATTTTTTTTTAAGTTTTCTATTGTTTGCCATCAAGTAGAAACAATGCTCCGGACATTGTGCCATGTACTATCTGTGGCTTTTTTTGTGTTTCTGCCTGGCACCCTGACTCCCCCAGAGCACCAGCACCCAGTTAGTGGGAGCTTTGGGTCTGGAGGTCTTCATTCATCTGTTTGCACGTGCTGCACCTCCCCGTGGAGCGCTGCACAGAAGTTAAGCTCTTGAACTCTGAGTCAGGTGGACTTGAGTTCAAATCTCTCCTCACTAGCTGTATGACTTTGGGTGAGGGACTCCCCCTCTCTGAGCTTCATTGCATTATCTGTAACTATACATCCATATCTATCCTACTGGACTTTTGTGAGAATTAACTGAAATGAAGCCTGGAAAGCTTTAATACCTTTCACTATGGTGTCCCATATAACAGTACAAGATGGCATCTTATGTGGAATCGTTCCCTGAAGTGTTCATCAAAAATGTTAAGTGGGGGGGGGGGGGTGCCTGGGTGGCTCAGTGGGTTAAAGCCTCTGCCTTCGGCTCAGGTCATGATCCCAGGGTCCTAGGATCGCGGGGCTCTCTGCTCAGCAGGGAGCCTGCTTCCTCCTCTCTCCTCTCTCTCTCTCTCTGCCTTTCTGGAAAAAAAAAAAGTTAAGTGGGGAATTGTAAGCAATGATAAAGATATTAAACCCTTTCATGTAAGGCACACCAGTGCACACTGATTTGCTGGTCTTTTGATGTAGGGTCAAGGCTCTAGCCTGGTGTCTTGTCCTTTTGGTTCAAACTTCATATTCTCTCCCTTGTATGAAATGCAGTGTAATAAATGGGCTGTAATTTCAGTTTGGGTTCTAAAAATGGAGCAAAGATTTATATTCATATAAGAAACAAACAAGTGCAGAATCCTTTCAGTACTTAAGTTTTTTCCCAATCATGTACGCTTGTCTTGCCTGCATTTATTTCAATACCATTGTTTTTTACAAATTTGCCCTTTTTTGCATCAACAACAAAGCTCTTGATTTTCATACTCATGTTTCATTAATTTGTAAGTACTGAAAGGAATTATGTAAATGTGTTAGCAAGTACATCCAGCCAGAATGGGACTGGGAAGAATCCCTGTGGCTCTGGGTGAAGAACACCCCCACTGGTGGGAACAGAAAGGAGTAGTCTAGAGACCCCCACCCACACCATTGCATGAGTAACATTGAATCCTAGGGTGTGAGCACAAATGGAGGCCCCCTTCTAAAGTTTACCAATCAAGCTAATCCCAACACAGAATATGGTCTTTCTGTCCTGATGAACCCAGGAGGACAAGTTTTGATATTTTGAAATCCTGAAACACTGTACCCAGACAGGGCCAGTTGGAGACCCCCATGCCTGACCTGCCAGTTTTATCTTCCCACCCCAACTTCTTACATGCCAAGGCAGCCTGGGACTCATGGTGCAAAGCTCCGTCTATGCTTCAGCCCTTAGCCACCTTCAGGAGGTTTGGTCCACACTCAAGAAGAAAACCCAAAGAAGAAGACTGTAGACAGAAGGGGCTTAAGGCCCTGTGGGCAGGTAATATGGGGTCCCAGGTACACTTACCATGGTGTAGACCCAAGGTTTGCAAAATTTTCTGTAAATGGGCGCATCATAAATATTTGGGGCTTTGTGGATCTTGTAGTCTGTATCATAACTACGTACCTCCGCCCTTGTGGGTGAGAATAGCCACAGCCTGCATCACTATGTAGATGAAAAAACATGGCTGTGTTTCAATAAAACTTTACCTATGGACACTGAAATTTGAATCTTATGTTTATGTTTAGTGTGCAAACCATCTTTTAAAAAGATTTTATTTATGTATTTGGACAGAGAGAGAGATCACAAGTAGGCAGAGAAGCAGGCAGAGAGAGAGGGGAAAGCAGGCTCCCTGCTGAGCAGAGAGCCCGATGCGGGGCTCGATCCCAGGACCCTGAGATCATGACCTGGGCTGAAGGCAGAGGCTTAACCCACTGAGCCACCCAGGCACCCCCAACTCATTGTTTTTAAAGAGTCTTGTAGAGAACACTGTTTCTTAGAGAAGATGAGAAAGGCCCTCCAGGTTGACCCATCTTACTGAGTTTCAGACCTCTTACCTCGGGTACAGAGTAGGGCCCTCAAGGGCACAGGGCTGAGGGCAGGACCCCGCTTGCCCAGGAATCAGGCTGGGATGAAAGCAGCCTGCCAGGCATGAGCAGTCATGGTGTTTTGCACAGCTTAATGAGGGGAGTTGATTAAGAGAAGCTTCTACAGTCAACAAGAGCTGTTTTGATCCCAATTCTGGACCAGCCTCTTCAGTGGCATCTTCTGGAGCCTCACACCATCACCCACCCACTCACCTTCGCCCCCTCTGACCTGCTGTTTCCAGTATTCCAGGCCTCTTCAGGGATGTGAAATGTATGTAGGGTTTCTTTCTTTCTGATAAATAAAGCCACATCTCATAAACTAATTTCTAGAAAAATCATTGTGATGCGAACAGTGAAAATGGACACTCACCCCAACCCCCCAGCCCTTCGCAGGCGACAGCTCCAACCAGGAATTATCACCACAGCAAGACCCAGCCTTGAGGGCATTACACACCTTCCGTATATTCCCTTCTTCCTGCTCAGGCGATGCAGCTGACAGGCCGTCTGAGGAAAGAGCATTACTTTTCATTTCACTTCGGTGGCTGGATTTAGGCTGTTGTCTCAAACGCTGGTTGATGTGGCTGCTGGATAATCTATTTTCTATTTGCTCGCTTACAAGCGATTTCTAAGGCTCTTGTGGAAATCATTGTTAGTCATCCCTATATTTAGCCTTGAGCTGAATCAATTTGATGGCTTCAAAGCAGAGAGAAGGGGGTGGGGGGAAGAAACAGAGAGAATAGAAAGAGGGGGATATTTTGATAAGGATGCACTTTCCTCAGTTTTCCCTTTAAAAAACAGCAGTGTAAACTCCAGAGGTGGAAGTGATTTTTGATAATAGATGCAGTCAAAGAAAATTATCTAAAATCACATATTATGTCTAACTGACCATGCAGTGACGAGCTACTTCTCCCATGGTTTGACTCAAATTACCATGGGAACAGCCTGCGTCTTCAGAGAGGTGCTTCAGGAAAAAGGCAGCTGCAGCCTGTAGCTTCTGCCCAGCCCTGCCTTCCCCCCAAGGGCTGAGCCCCTTTATAAAATCATTCATCCAGGATTTCCCCTGGGTCTCAAGACCAGCCTGCTATTTCTAAGGAGCCCTTCCTCCTACCACACACTCAGTTCTTAGGTGTCCTATCCTCCTCCCCACAGCAGTGCCCCTCAGGAAGCCATTCCAGAAGGCTAGAGAGGCTCAAGCCTGTGCCCCTGGATTTCCCTATAACAAGGACCCCTTCTCAGGCCACTTGGCACACCCTGTCCTTCCATTGTTCAAGTTCTATACTAAGAATCTGAGCAGTTGCCGTGAGCTTGGCTGCATGCAGGATGCACCTGGAGGAGTTTAAATTCCCAGCGCCAGGCCCCACCCTCGGACCCTTGAACAACCTGGGGGTCAGGGACATTGACACTCTCCCTCCCCCATGCATGAGGTCAAAAATCAGCATATAACTTTTGACTTTCCTAAAACTCAATTACTAATAGCATATTGTTGATTGGAAGCCTTACTGATAACATAAACAGTCAATGAACACATATGTTGCATGTTACATGTAGTATGTACTGTATTCTTATGATAAAGAAAGCTAGAGAAAAGAAAATGTCATTCAGAAAATCATAAGGAAGAGGAAACACACAGTACTGTACTGAATTGAAAAAATCTGCATGTAAGTGGACCCCCATGCAGCTCCAACTCATGTTGTTCAAGGGTCAGCTGTAAAGCAGCAAGTCCAGGGGCAGGGATAGGACTGCAGACATTTGTAAAGGCCTCTGGCGGCTTTGCATGTGTAGCCAAGGATGACAGCTATTATGTTAGATGCAAAGATGAATGACTCCGTACTTCACATTCCCACCCCCAAGCACACCCTGCTCCAAACCTGTGATTTGGCTTTGCTCCCTGTCTCAGCAAACAGCATTGACACCATGTAAACAAGGCACCTCTACAGGGTCTTCTTGTTTCCATCTCCACGTCCCTCTCTAGACTGGGCAGCCCACATATTAATGAGTGAGGGACACAGCTCTCATCGAGGAAATTAAATCTAGTAAACTTGAAGTCTTTTATCATGGCCAGAGTCAGACCTAGGGTTTCTAGATTCCCAAATCAGGCAGGCTGGCTGGTTGGAAGAGTACCTTCTTCCTCCCCTGGAATGCTGTTGTTGGCATGAGCAGCTGAGCATGGCCCTGCCCTGAGGGGGCCCTGAGCCTTTGGAGTCTGTGATTACTGTTAAGTTGCTCCCACCAGTGATAGTAAGAAAGGCTACGAGCCAAATGGATCCGAGAGATGAAATTTATTGCAAGCACCCTTGGGCGAGGTTCCGGGACTCACAGAAAGAGAGAGAGATTGAGAGAGAGAGAGGGAGTGAGTCAGGGAAGTCACACTGGGAGGGAGTTGGCGAGGTCCTTTTATCCGGGTGAGGTAGGGCATAGCCTTGCGCCCATATAAGGTATGTGGTGATCGGAGGGTATGGGGTGGGGGAAGTGTATTGGACCAGAATGAGGCATGGGCTCGAGTCCAATGGCAAGGTATATGGTGATCGGAAGGCATGGGGCGGGGGAAGTCCATGATGGGCAGTTCCCAATTACGAAGTTCCTGGGTGGAGAATTTCAGTTTCCTGGCGGTGACGTGGAGGCCGCAGTAAGGATGGCGGGAAAGTCCGCCATCTTGGAGAGGGTTGGTGGGAAGATCCACCATTTTGGAGCCCGGGTTTCCCAGCCGGCCCATCAATTACCTCTGGTTGCTTCTTGGCTTGACACCCAGTAGAGGTCCTCGAGGGGGCCATATTCAGGACTCTCAGAGTTTCTTGCACCCATTTAGTCTCTGAATCACCAGGCATTTCCTCTCTCACCTACTCTGTCTCTACTGTGTTACCTATGATGTCCTCTGTCCCTATCAGGTCCCTCCGAGGCAGTGGTTCTCAGCTCTGGCCACCTATTGGAAGCTCCTGGGAAGCTGTGAACTGTACCTATGCCCAGACTACTACAGACTGTTTACATCAGAGTCCCTGGGCCAGGTCTCTGTCATCTGAAATTATTAAAACTCCTCTGGGTGGTTTCAGAGCAGACAAGGCTGAGGCCCAGTGGGCTTTCAGATCTCAAACATGAGCATTTTAAAAGCTTGCTGGGGCACCTGGGTGGCCCAGTCATTAAGCATCTGCCTCAGGTCATGATCCCAGGGTCCTGGGATCGAGCCCCACATCAGGCTACCTGCAGTTTGGGAAGCCTGCTTCCCCCTCTCACACTCCCCCTGCTTGTGTTCTCTCTCTTTCTGTCTCTCTCTCTCTCTCTGTCAAATAAATAAATAAATAAGTACAATCTTAAAAGAAAAAACAATCTTCCCAAATTTAACAGGCAGCTGAGGTTGTGAGACAGACCACAAAGTAAGGGTCCCTATGTCCCACTGGTCTATAAGTAACAATAACAACAAATATCTGTTAAGCATTTATAATGTGCCTATCACTGTTCACATGTGTTAACTCATTTAATTTTTACAACACATGAATGAGGTAATAATTATAGTAAGAGCTAATGCTTAATTAGCATTGGGTATGGTCTAGGCACTGTGCTAAGCATTTTACCTACATTAATTTATTTATAGAAGAGGCAAATTGAGGCACAGAGAGGTTAAGTAATTTGCCTGGGATCAAGGAGAAGGACTGGGGACATTCCTCCAGGTGACCCTGCTCCAGAACCTGAAGGCTTTGCGTCCAGCAGCCTGGGTGAAATATGGGTGAGCTGGGGTATGTAAGGGACTAGAGGAAAGGCCCCCAGTGCTGACAGTGAGATCTGACCGTGTGCCGTGTAATTCATTTCCTCAAAGGAGGAGCTTGATCTGGGCTCCAAGCCTCTGGGTCAGCAGTTTGATGAGGGCTTCATATCACAGTGGATTCTGGAAAGGGGAGAAGTTCTGGAGCTGTAGTTATAATACAAGAATTGGGAAAACAGGTCGGCTTTCCATTTATCCCACCTGAAAGTTGGGAAAGCTTAAGGATTTAGGGCAGAGGAAGAGCTGTTCAGTTGAAAACCCGATATTTCTTGCCTCCTGGATGGAGTGACTGCCCAGGCTAGCACCATGCATCCCCCTTCAGAGGAGGCCTGGGGAGAGACAACTTTGGATATTGGACTGAGCACCACTACCATGTGTTGCTGCCTTGCCAGCATCTATTCCCCTTGAATTGAAAATAACCCTAAAGCTTTACTTTGAAAACACACCCCTCCACTATTCAGGCCATGTGGCTTAGATGTGTTGCTCAATATCCTTTCTGAGCCCAGAGAAGTGAGAACTTCACTGAGACATGGCCACAGGACTTGTCCAGGGGTGAGCACGACGTCTAAGCCAGGCTGGTGAGATTCAGTTCTGGACCTTTGATGGATTAATTAGAAACAGAAGTGTTCTTCCTGCTGGGGTCTCGGAGAACATCAGGTGGAAACTGGGAATGCTGACAGCCATCTTGGCTCCACAAGGCGAGGGCCAGACTGTTGGCTCCTGAATCAGAGCCAGGACTGAGTCCTAAGTACAGCGTTTTGGGATCCCACTGTGTTTGAGTCTACCCTGTGTCGCTCAGTGGGGGGAATCAATGAAGCATTTTCTTGCTAAGCCAGTCTGAGTTGAGTTTCTGACACATAGAACTGAAAAGGTTCTAATACACATATTCATCCCATCGTTGCTTTGCATTAGCTATTAAATCTCTCTGGACCTCACTTTTCTCACCCATCCGATGAGAACAACACCTGTTTACCTCACACAGACACTTAACTACTTAAATAAGGGGAATTACATGAAGTGTGGGCAAAGGGTAGGTCCACAATAAATGTTAGCTTCCTTTGGTTCCAAACATAAAACTAAAACCTGGATCTAAGACCCGATGAGAATTCAGATGTAAAAGTATAACAGAGTGAACCTTGCCTCAGGAAATAGAAGTTGGCCCCATAAATTCAGTCAGTAAGAATCAGAAAAATCAAATCTCAGTTAGAAAATTAGCAAATGTGTGAGCTATCTTAAAGAAATCCCAGCAACTTAAAATCAGAGGTAGAATGCCTTGACCCTGTCAGTTACCTGTCTTTTAAAAAGAGACGCCGGAGAGCTCTTCTTGCAGGGTGAGGAACTGGGCTAAGGGGTGGAGGATGGAGGGGGGATTTCACATCTGTCCTTTTCGTGCAAGATATGTATTTGCTGGTGTTGCTGTTTTTCTGTCATTGTTGCTAGTGTTCCTATTATAGTAACATTTCTTTCATTCAGAAGCATTTACTTTTCAATCTCTCTGGAAACTTACACGGATATCAAGACAAAACTGGTCAATTCTAGTTTTAAAAATATCAATTTTAAAGGCAGTGTTTTTAATTCATGGAAACTTTGAACTGGGCTTCACTAGATACTTTAGTTTTCAGTCATTAATTGAGTGGAGGCTCAAAATGTCATTTGCCTGTCCTCAGGGTCACAGAGCTAGTATGTGGTGTGGGAGAGTTTCAGTCCAGTCATGTGGAGCCTGAATCATTCGAGCTGGATCTTCTGAAGGATGCCCTGAGAAGGTGTTGGTCCCGTGTGGACGATTCTGAGGCCTGAGAGGTTTAAGTAGTTGGGCTGAGGCAGCTGGTGGCAGTCAGGTCCTGTGAAGAAAGAGTGTGGTGTTCTTTATTTAAAGGACATTGTTGGAGTGCCTTGGTGGCTCAGGTGGTGAAGCATCTGACTCTTGGTTTTGGCTCAGGTCATGATTTCATGAGTCATGGGATTGAGCCCCAGTGGGGCTCCATGCTCATTGGGGAGTCTGCTTGAAGTTTCTCTCCCTCTGCTTCTCTCCCTATTTGTGCTCTCTCAAACAAACAAATAAATAAATAAAATAAATGGGCATTGTCTCCCAGGCCCAAGGGGCTCTGAGTCTGGACAGGCTGCTGGAATATGTGCTCCCTCTTAGGACAGATCTTCTTTTGTGTGGAATGGAAGGGCCTAGGAGTCTAGTGAGTAGGGTATTAGCCAAGGAGGTCCAGGAGAATATATAATGTCATGGTCTAGCATTTGGGCTCTGGTGTCAGACTAGTTGAGTTCACATTCTCCTTGCATCTCTTCTCCTTTCCAGTTGTGCGATTTTGAACAAATTACTAGACCTTTCTGTGCCTAATACTGAGATGGGAAACCTAAAAGACTACATAAGAATCAGCTTTTTGCTCCTTTCCCTGCTTCTATCCTAGTTAAGATCTACACCCTCGCCCTACTTTACTCGTGTCTATGCAAATAGCCTATGTCCTCCTTGTAAGGGACAAGGAGTTAAAGATTTCTCCAGAATAGATAACATTTAAGGAAAGACCAGGTGAGAATGACCAAAAGAAGCCATCATATGCATATTCCAGACCACGGGTGCTAGATATCTCAAAGCCAAGTCCTTCTGGCTCCAAGGAATAATACCTGGGTCCTCGGCTACATTCTAACTGTTTCCTGGAAGCCTGAGGGGACACATACACTATCCTCAATAAAAATCTCAGACTCTGAACAAACCCGAGACTCATTCTTCTTCCCTTTTCAAGCCTCCCGCACACTCTGTCTCTATCTGCTCTCTCTCTCTATTCAGTAAACTCTTACCTGCTGGCTCACATTTGATTTCCATTCTACATGAATCCAAGGACCCTCTTGGCTAGTCCTGGGGCACCCCTCTCTATCCCCCAGGATCAAGAGGCATCAACACCAGCCACCTATGACATGAAGATAGTATTTAATACAGTGTTTGGCATATAGTATGTGCCTAATGAAAGTAAGCTTGTCTGATTAGTTGAAGTCAATCCAGCGATCACTTATGGTGCACCTACTATGTGTCATGGCCTGTGTCAAGGTACAGGAGACTCAGAAAGTGTCAGGACAGACACAGTCTCTGTTCTCATGGAAAGCAGCTAGAAAAGCAGGTGGGGAACGCTGGCATGAAATAAGACACAAACATGCTGAGTGTTATGAGAGGGGAAAAGTTGGATGCCAGGGAACCCTCTTCTGAGGCTGGAGGCTAGGGCAGGCCTCCCTGAAGCAAGGATGTTTGAGGGGAGGCTGGAAGGATAAGTTGCACTGTCCTTGGAGGAAGGAATGCAGGGAGCACACCACACCATGCAGGCAGAACCGGGCGCTGCGTCTATATTCAGCAGAGGGCGGGGAGGTCCTCAGCAGCAGTTCTGGGCCCAGCTGGGGTCTCTCGTTTTCAGAAAAGTACAGAACTCACCCAGGGCAGTCTCTCAACAGCCCCCAGCAGTGAGGTTTACATTCCACTGCAGGCGAGGCTCTCAAGTGTATGGGTTTTCTGTTGCCCACAAAGGATTTTTATTTATTATGGATAAATGATGTTCCATGTGACATAGCAGACCCAGCTAGCACTTTCCTGAGTGGGGTCTATAGGTCAGGACTTCCCTCACTTGGGCATTTCTTGCAGGCAGCCTGTCTGCATTTTTATCTTCGAAAAGCGTCTTCAGAGAGCTTATTGTCTAAGAGGAGAGGCTTGTAGGCATCCATTCAGGAAGCTCTCAGGGAGACCAGGTGTGTGTGTATGTGTGTGTGTGAGAGAGAGAGAGAGAGAGAGAGAGAGACCATAATAGATGTTGTGGGTCCCGGTGACCTGACTTACTTTAATTATTGTTGATTCTGCAACCAGAGGGGATGCCAGTGGCAAATGGCTTTCAAATGGTTGTTATAGCTGAACATCAAAGAAACCCTGGGATCTGGCAGGGGCACACCTCCTGCAATTATTTACAAGATAGCCAACTGAATGCAGCCCATTTCCTCCCTACGCCTGGCTCTGAGGTTGCCTAATGACTCAAGACCGGGGTCTGATGAAAAAGAAGGAACCCCCTAAGACCAAAGCTTTGAGAGGGACCCCAGAATAAATGAGAAGACTCTTTTGGACTTCTCTCTGTGCTTCAGTTTCCTCATCTGCAAAAAAAGACTAGTAGTACCATTTGCAAAGACTTGCTTTGAAGAATAAATGAGTTATTATATGTGGAGTGCTTAGAAGAGGGCCAGGCACCTAGTAAGGGTCTGATAAATGCTACTGTTAACTGTTGCCACTATTGTTAATGTTATTATGGTTTTTTAAAAAAAGATTTTATTTATTTACTTGACACAGATCACAAGTAGGCAGAGAGGCAGGCAGAGAGAGAGAGAGGAGGAAGCAGGCTCCCTGCTGAGCAGAGAACCCAATTCGCGGCTCGATCCCAGGACCCTGAGACCACGACCCGAGCTGAAGGTAGAGGCTTAACCCACTGAGCCACCCAGGCGCCCATGTTATTATGGTTTTGTTGTAGTTGTTGCTGCCAACCTTCCCTTTTTCCTCTTCTTGCCATTAACCCCCTCAAGCTGAAGCCTGTGGGGGGTGGTCAGTGGACTTCATCTGAGCAGGTCCAGCACTAGCAGCCCTGGGTAGGAAAAACCCTATAGAGCCAAGCTTCTCTGAGTCTGTAATAACAACAGCATGGAGCCTCTCACCAAACCTAGAACAGAAGCCAGGACACTTGTACTTGAAACAACCCAGAGCCCAGAGCTCAGGGGCCCCACTGGGTCTTGGTCAAGGTGTCTGCAGTACCACAGGGGCCATCCCCAGAGCAACAGAGCCATGAAAACCATGAGGGAGGTTCCTTGATGTTGGAGGAAATAGGAAACCAACTGAATTTATCCTCAAGTTTCTAAATTTCTGACAGCAAATTTTGTTTTGATTTACACACTGCTGCTCTTAACATCAGATTTAGCTCTCCTACCTGACCCAGAACATTTCTGATTTACAAATTGGAAAATAAATGGGTTTACATCCTGAGATAGTCTTACAACCACTCCAATAAATTCTTCATCAGTGGCTCTCAGCTCTTAGCCACTTCCCTTGCATTTGGCTGCTCTGTGAGTTATAGGTGAGTAAATCCTATTTTATAGAACTCCCTTCCTGCAGATACATTCAGCCCATTTGTCTCTCCTGAAGATATGAGCTTGTACATTTTGTTAGAATTAGTGGAGGAGTGTGGTAGGCTGTTAGGTAGGTCAGACTTTCTTGTTGGAATCCCTCCTTTTCCAGAATTCTGAGTGCCTTCCTCCTGACCTGTCTGCATCTTGTCCCCCAGGAGCCCTTCCAGCCTTTTATCCTCTGGCAGCTGATTACCTGCTGTGCTTGCTGCTCCAGCGGAAGCCTGCTTTGCATTTCCTGGGAGTGAATTCCGGCCTAAAGGGGCTTTGCCTCCGCCTTTGAGATTAGCAGGTTCAGTGGGTGTCCACCTGAATGCACACAGAACTCCTATTTCCAAATAACTCCCAAGACCTGAGCTTTCCAACATTTGTAACTTTAAGGCTCAATCCACCTAAGGGTGGGGGAGCCTCAGAAGATGACCTTGAAATGCACATCCCATTCCTGACAAAAATCTCCATTAGCCCACTGTCACTGGTTGCGTTATTAGGGAAATTGGTGGGCCATGGGCTCAGGATGGGAAAACAAAAATACTGGCTATACTGGATTGAATGATGTCTCTCAAGAATTTTTGTCCTTCCCAGAACTTCATTGTTAATGATGTCATCGTTGATGTAATTAGTTAAGATGAGGTCATCATAAGATAAGTAGGGTGAACCCTTAATGTAATATGACTGGTGTCCTTATAGAAGAGGAGAGAGACACAGAGATGGACGCACTCACAGGGAAGATGTGAGGGCTTACAGGGAAAATACCATGTGACTGGAGGCAGGGATTGGAGTGATGAAGATAAAAACCAAGGTGCACTAGGAATTGTTTACAACCATAGACACTAGGAGAGAAGCATGGAGCAGATTCTCCCTCTGGAGCCCGAGAAGAAGCCGGCCAGTGGGCACCTTTATTGTGGACTTCTGGCCACCTGAACTGTGAGAGAGTAGATTTCTGTTGGCTCAAGTGATCAGATTGCGGCACTTTGTTATGACAGCCCGAGGAAATAAATGCACTCCCATTTTGGGATGAGTGAGAAGATGAGTATCAGCCAGGGTGGCTGAGACTTTTCACTGCTGACCTGAATGCAAAAACTCTGTTCTTCTTGTCAGGGAGCCCCTGGGACTATTGAGCAAGCTGGCAGTTGACTAGACTAGGGTTTCTTAGATGGTGGGTCTTAATCCATTGGTGGGTTACAAGATGAATATAGACCTTCATTTTACAGAATAGAATAAAATAAAATAGAATTGTATAGCAAAGAAAGAAAATCCCAGTGTAATACATAGTACATTTGCTTCAATATGTGTATTTATGATGCTTTCTATGTGTATTTAGAAACATATGGGTTGTGGTCAAAAAAGTTTGAAAAAATTTGTATTAGGCTGAGCTTCTGTCTTTTCATCATTACAACAAATTCTTTGAAACATGTTTTATTACCCTGAATCTTATGCATCAGAAAAGTACAACTCAGAGCTTACGTAGCTTGCCTATATAGTAACTGGTAAAGCTGGGAACTGAATGCAGAACTGTCCCATATTTGCACTTTTAAGAGCTGAATTGGAACTGAACCAGCCTTTGGTCTTGGACTGACATGTGATGAAGGTGCTATGCCATGTTATTTTCCCAGTTCCCCCAAGGTAGATTAAGATGCCAGGGGCCAAGATGGCTCAGCAAGCTAGTGCCCTTTGGCCCTGGAATCAGGAAATCTGTCACTTGAGGGACAGCTCAATGGACTTGGACTTTACCTCAAGAGCTTAACTATGAAAGGGACTCAAAAGGAGTTTAATAGTTTGCTTTGGGTTCAGGGGAGTGGGCTTATGGGCAGCCTCCCCTAGATCCCCGACCTTGATATTGGTTGATTTTTGCACTGGGTCACAAAGAGCTGGCAAGAAGCCTATTGCATTTTAAAAGAGTTCCGGGAAAAGAGCATGCTCACCTCAGATACTAAATAACAAATGGTGGGCTTTCAGGCATGATGTCTCCTTGAAGATTACGTTATTCCCATTACCAACAACAGCTGGTCAACCTAGACCCCCTCCCCAAAAAAGAACTGAATTTTATTTAGTGCCCCATACACACTTCCTGTACAAGTATGTCTAAGTGGAGTTTAGGGGTAGGCTGTTTGGGAGAGAGGAACCTTGGGTACATTTAGGAGTACATGTCCAAAATACTTTAACATTAACATCTGTTAGGCTCATCCTCACCTTAAGTCACAGTCATTTATGTGTTTCTGCTCCTTCTATTTCATCAGTGCCCAGTGACAACATATGAAGATAGAGGGGAACATGAGATTACTCCGTTATAACTATATTTATTTGGGGGAAGGTCTTAGAAAGAGGATGCCATTGGATATTTATTTTAGGTGATTAGGTCAGTCCTTCCCTGAGGGAAGCTCAAGCAGGATATATCAGCTTTCTAATATTGGAGGGCAAGAGCCACACAATCCAGGCACCATCTGGTTCACTTCCTTTGCAAAGTCCCAATAAAATGAAGTGATTTCCCCCCAAGATTAGAGGGCTCTTGTGTTCATCTCCCCAGGCTTGCCAGACAAGATCGGATGGGGGTTAGGTGGTAATGGGGGGAGCCAGGGTCACCAACCTGACAGGGTACGATTAGGGTTGCTTCTAAAAGCACCATCAAAATGGCCACCTCTGCGTGTTATTCACTTTGAGACCTCAGCGCTCTTTATCTGTTCCGTATTCTTCCAGAGTGGTTGGTTAAAGAGTCTCAAAAAGGTTCAATAACTCTAAATGCTGTAGTGCTGTGAGTGGCTCCAAAGTCCTCTGAAAACACTAACCTCTTCCTAGACACCAAAATCGCGATGCAGCGAGGTGCATTTATACCATACTTAATAACGACAAAGTGTATTCACATGCATTCTCATGTGAGGTAGGGAAGGAATTACTATTTTTTCTCTTATTTATTCAATGTGTGTTACTTTAATTTCACCTCCTATGAAATGTACAGATCTGAAGTGCCCAGTCAGATGACTTGAAGCATGTAATGATGTAACTCACACTCCTATCAAGTTGGCGAGCACTTATACCACTCCGAAAATAACCTTGTGTTTCTCTTTGTAGTCAAGCATGCATTTCTCCACCCACGAGGAGCATCATTATTCACTGCAAGTTCCAGAACTTCATATAAATGAAATCATACAAGATGAATTCTTTTGTGCCTGGCTTCTTTTGTTCAGGATAATGTTTTTGAGATTCATGCCTGTTGCTAAGGGTACTAGTTGTTCTTTTTGTTGTTGAGTCATCTTCTTTGTGTGGATATTCTATAATTTATTTACCCATTAAATGGATATCTCAATTGTTTCTAGTTTTTAGCTACAATGAATAAAACTATTATGAACATTCTGTGCAGGTATTTTTGTGGACATATATTTTTTATTTCTCTTGGCATAATACCTAGGATGGAAATATGCTGGGCTATAAGAGAAATACATGTTTAATTTTTATAAGAAACTGCCAAAGAGTTTTCCAAAGTGGCTTCATCATTTATACTCCCACCAGTTATGAATGAAAGTTCCATTTGCTCCACATTCTACCATATTTCCTACATATTCTCACTATATATATAAGTGTTATTCTGTTAATGTGGTGAAGTATGTTCTTGAGAATTCTAAATTAACCTTGAAAATTTCTGAGATAAAACCTCCTTGGTCATGATGTGTTATAATTTTGCATATTGCTGAATTCTATTTGCTCATATTTTTGTCAGGATTTTTGCTTCTACATGGATAAGTAATATTATCTGAGATTTTTCTTTTATGTGGCATGCTTGTCAGGCTTCAGTATCTACATAATTTGAGCCAGGAAGTGTTTACGCCTTTATTTTCTGGAAAAAAAAATGTATTGGTATTATTGCATTCTCAGATTCTTGTTATAGTTCACCAGTATCTTCTTTGGGGGAAAGATTTTAGTTACAAGTTTAATTTCTTTGGCAAGTAAAGGAAATTTTAGATTTTTCTATTTCTTCTAAGTTCAGTTTAATATATCTGTCTCTCAAGGAATTTATTCATTTTATACAAGATGTTGAATTTATTGGTATAAGATTTTTATGACATTCCTGTATTATAATCATTTTACTGTCTGTAATGTTTGTTGTGATGGTTTTAGTGATGATTTCATTTCTATTTCTGAGATTTGCAACCCCGTCTTTATTAGTATGGTAATGGAGTTATCACTTTTATTAATATTTTAAAAAATAATTATTTTTTATTCTACTGATTTCCTCTATTTGTTTTCTCTTTCATTATTTTCTTTCATCTATCTTATCTTTTTTTTTCTTTTCTACTTTGTCTCTGCCAATTTGCTCTTTTCCCTCCTAACTCCTTAGGGTGGTATCTTATATCATTAGTTTTAAATCTTTCTTCTTTTCTTATATAATCACTTAAAGCTACATATTTCCCTCTAACCATTCCTTTGAGTGCATTCGACAATTTTTATATGTAGTATTTTAATTGTCCTTCATTTAAAAGTATTTCTTGGGAAGCCTGGGTGGCTCAGTTGGTTAAGCGGCTGCCTTCGGCTCAGGTCATGGTCCCAGCGTCCTGGGATCGAGTCCCACATTGGGCTCCTTGCTCGGCAGGGAGCCTGCTTCTCCCTCTGCCTCTGCCTGCCACTCTGTCTGCCTGTGCTCGCTCACTCTCTCCCTCTCTCTCTGACAAATAAATAAATAAAATCTTTAAAAAAAAAAAGTATTTCTCATTTCTTTTGTGATTTCTTTTTGGGTTCTAGCATATTTAGAAATATATAGCTACATTTCTAAATATTTAGAGATTTCTGAAAATTATTAATGATGTCTAATTTAAGTCCATTGTGGCCAAAGATGATATTCCTTATGATTTCTGTACTTTATTGTCTATCTTGGTAAATGTTCAATTTGTGCCTGAAATGAATGTATATTGGAATTGGATATTGTGTTCTACGAATGCCAATTAAATTGTTTGATATTGTTCTGTCAATGCCAAGAGTATTAACATATCTAACTATAATTGTGGATTCATCTATTTCTGTCTTTAGTTCCATCACTTTTTCTCTGAATATATTTTGATGTATTTTGAAGCTCTTTAATTAAAAGCACACATATCATTATATTTTCTTATTGAATGGACCCTTTAATCTTTACAAAATGTTCCTCCTTCTCTGTGGTAATATTCCTTAAAACTTACCTTGACATATTAATATATAGCTACTCAAGCTTTCTTATAGTTAGTGTTTGTGTATCTTTCCCTTTCTTTTAACTTCTCTGGGTCTTTTCTTTTTAAAGTGTGCATTTTATAAATAGTGTATAGTTGATTCTTGTATTTTTATCTAGTCTGACAAGCTCTACTTATTAACTGAAATGTTTAACCAACTTTGCTACTTGGTTTCTGTTTGTCCCATCCATTCCCCTGGTCATTTGTTCATTATTCTCTCCTTTTGAATTAATTGAACAATTGTTAGTACACCAATATATCTCCTCCATTGACTTTGGGTTTTGTGGTGTTTATTCTAGAGATTAAAATATGCATTCTTTATTTATCATAGTCTATCTTATTAATATTATATGACTTTGCATAAAAGATAAAAGTCCTACAATAATATTCCCTTATTTCTGTTACATCCTTGTGCTGTTTTTACTACATTTTAATACTAAATATGTTGTAGGCCCCATAATGTGTTCTTAGTATTTTTGTTTCAAAAAGTCAATTATCTACAAAGAAATTAAGAAACAAACAATTATATTTACCATTTCTTTTCTTTTTATTCTTTTTCATAGATTTTGGATTCTCATGTACTTTCATTTGCCTTTAGTCAGATGAACTTTATTTAACATTTCTGGTAGTGCATTGTATTAATGAATTCTTTCAGTCTCTGTTTAGTTTGAAAACTTTATAGTTTCAATTTTCTTAAAAGAATATATTTACTAGAAATACAATCCTAGGTTGGTGGTTTTTTTCTTCAGCCTTTTAAAGATACCATTTCAGGCGCCTGGGTGGCTCAGTGGGTTAAGCCTCTCCCTTTGGCTCAGGTCATGATCTCAGGGTTCTGGGATCGAGTCCCATATCAGGCTCTCTGCTCAGCAGGGAGCCAGCTTTTCCCTCTCTCTCTGTCTGCCTCTCTGCCTACTTCTGATCTCTCTCTCTCTCTCACTGTCAAATAAATAAATAAAACCTTTAAAAAAAAAAAGATGCCATTTCATTTGTAGTTATTCTTATTGTTCTGTATCAATGAGTATTTTTCATCTGCTTGGTTTTAAAATTTTCTATCATTGGTGTTGGGAAGTTTTACTAACTTACATCAAGGTGTAGTCTTTTTTTTAATTTATAAGACTTAGGAATTGTTGAGGTTGTTGAATTTGAACTTATCAGGTTGATATATTTCATCAAATTTGAAAAGTTTTATGACATCATGTTTTCCATTTGGGGACTCTAAGATCTCTTGCCTCTCTTTCTCAGTCTACAGTTATGGAAATGTATGACTTTTTGGAAATATCTGTCATTTCTCTGCTGAAGCCCTATAGGGAAAGAGAGAGAGAGCACAAGCAGGCTCCCCACTGAACAAGGAACCCAATTCAGGACTCACTCCCTTGACCCTGGGACCATGAGCTGAGCTGAAGGCAAATGCTTGACTGATTGAGCCACCCAGGTGTCCCAGTAACAGTTAAATTTCCTTTCTGCTAATCCAATTATCTGTATCATTTCTGTGTCTGCTTCTAATGACTACTATTCTCCTAGTATTAGGACACATCTCTTTTCTCTTGTCTAGTGATTTTTGATTGCACGGTGTTCAGTAAGTGCATATAATATTGTTAGAAGCCCAAATTATATTTTCTTTCTTTAAAGAACTATTTCTTTTGAAATAGTTCATCTATTTATGAAATAAATAGTTAATTTATTGACAGCACAGCTCAGTTTGAAGCTTTGGTGTGAGAAACCAAGAATTGGTAGGATAAGAAAGAGTAGCTCTTAATTTAGGGCATGGCTTTTCAGAGGTCTTAACTGAATGCCTAGGACATTCAGTGCAGTTTCTCCCCTCTGTCAAGTTGGAGTTCCAGCATTTACCAACACTGTGCCATCTCTGTTATCTTCACTAAGTTCCTAGCTCCCAGCAGTTGCTCTCTGCTAGACCCTGTGGAGTCTGACCTGTGCATATGTAGCATTTGTCCAAGACTCAACAGGTCTATCAAGCATATTTCTGGGATTTTTTCCCCCTGCATAGCTTCCTCTTCTTGGTGTCCTGTCCCTCAAATTCCATCTGTCTCATCAATACCAAACTCTTACCTTCTTTCTCCACACAATGACAACACTACTCTCTACTTTAGTTCCACTTCCATGCCATGATTTAGAAAGTGTTCTCTGGCATAAATATGAAGTTATTCCATGTTTTCTTCTCTCAAGGTCTGCAACCATGCAGTATCTGTTGTCCAATGGCTGAAAGCAGTTGTTTCAATTTTTTTTTTCAGGTTTCATAGAGCTTGTGGTAGGAAAATAAGTCCGATACCCAATATTGCCTCATGGGCTGAACTAGAAGCCTCCACTAATCCTGATTTTACATATAGGATCATAGAGACTTATAAGCTTCATATGTTTTACCCAGTGAAGTTCACTCAAGCTGTAAGTGTCAGAATCCTGACCAGAGCCCTGACTCTACCTTTATTTTCAGATCTCCCTGTACTGCATTTCACCTTATATCAGAGCATAGCTGTTCAGGTAGTGGGAGCCTCCTGTTATTGTGCCTGGTATGTACCGTACTAGTGCTTCAGTCTTTTGGAAATTGGATGGCTAAGTCTACCAGGCAGGCTTTAGGTCATGTAGGCCTGGGTTGGAATCAGATCTTCTGTGTACAAACTGACTGACCTTAGCCAAGGGTCTTTATGCCCATCCCCTTATTTCCTTATCTATATAAAGAGGATAAAAACAGTCACCTTTGTGAGAGATACACAGTAATCGAATGTTCAGAGCTCAGCATTGTGTCTGGCATGGATACATGCTCCATATATGTGAGCCAACCCCAATTAGAGTCTGTAAACTGGGGGTTGGCAACTAACAAACGCTGTTCTATCTCTTTCCATGCACATGGCAAGCTGGAGTTGTTTTGTTTATGAAAGCATTTTGAGGCAACAGCCCTTGGTGAGTCCCAGGTGTTATTAATATCTCTGAATCACTATGCAGTTCTATAAATAACTTTTCTTCTTCTAGCTATGTTATTTTTCCCCCTTATCTCACTAAAATGTAAGTCAGCAATGATGTTATGAATTACCAGCTCCCTTATTCACTGTTCTACAATTAAGGAAGTGCTAGGTAAGAGTGCTTGCTGAGGAAAGGGGTGGTTGTGGGTTAGTGGTGTGGGCAGTGTGAATGCTGGAGGCTACTTACTGATAGGCACTACCATGGGAGAGTCCACTGTGGGAGCAGCTCATCTTAGAGGAGTGGAGCTGGCTACCCAAAGGCTGAAGGATGTAACCTGTCTCAGCCCATGTGGATTCTCTTTGTTAGGCTTTCAGTTTTGTCAAAAGCCAGTTTCCCAATCTAGCAAGCACTTTGTTTTAAGCCTTAGCATTCATTTCATTAGCATCTCTTCTTGCTTATACATGTCTACTAAAATCAACCAACTATCCCTTTCATTTCTCTCCTTTGCTCATTGTTTTAAGTTGGGGAGGGGAGATCTTCAGCAGAATTTGGTCCTTTATAGATATCCAACTGCTTAGGACCAAGGGAAGGAAATCTTGTAAAACTACTCTGCCTCCAAACCCATTGATTCTTAAAAACCCTATATCATGAGAAATGCTGTCAGGAAGTATAGCTAAAACAGAGCATAGGGAAAAAAAAAAAAACACAGTTTCTGATAAAAAAAAAAACAACACTTGACTGGTTTTCTTTGACTAATAATTACCCCCAGGTTCCTGGAAAGAGAGAACTGTAGCCATTAAAGGAAATTATAGAGAGAAGTTGTGATATAACCTTCTTTGTGGAAGGACTTTGAACATTGGAGATTTGGGAATTAAATGGATATGACTTCCTATCCAATTCTGCCCTCCTCACATGTTTATAGCAAAGACAATGAAGACATACAGAGCCTATGGTAGAGCCAGAGTTGGACCCTGTCAAACTGGCTTGAGTATCTGCTCTTAGCCACCACACTATGTATGCTGAGAAATTTAAAAACAAATAGGAAACATGTCTATAGGGGTGACTGGGTGGCTTAGTTGGTTGAGCAGCTGCCTTCAGCTCAGGTCATGGTCCTAGAGTCCCTGGATCAAGTCCCGCATCAGGCTCCCAGCTCCATGGGGAGTCTGCTTCTCCCTCAGACCTTCTCCTTTCCTGTGCTCTCTCTCTCTTGCTCACTTTCTCTCTTAGATAAATAAATAAAATCTTAAAAAAAAACTGTCTATAAAATCTGAGCCACCAGATATTTCTTTTGTCTTATTAGAAAAATAAGTATAAGGAGACAAGACAGTAAATGTGCCAGGTCCAGAATATGACTTAATATGTCCCTTGTAGAGGAGTTAGTTGATTCATCCCAGCCCAGACACTAGAGAGGACCCTTTACATTGGAACAGGGTTAGGTTCCAAATGGAAGGAAATTGTCTGATTAAGAAAATAATGCAAAAGCCATGAGCTGGGAACTTCCAAAATGACAGAATGAGGAACTCAGTGGGTCCCCTTCCCAACAAAACCATCATTTAACATATTTAAAAATAATAAAAACATACCTAAAATTCTCTGAGAACTGTCATAAGAACATATAGAAAATGAAAAAATATTCATTTGAGAAATCTGCTAAATCCCAAGAATAAGTAACAGTCTGTGACATTTGAGCCATGACCTGCTCTTCCTCCAACCTCTTTCCAGTTACTTAGGTGCTCTACCCAGGCCAGCACAGCCAAAAAGATAGAGGTTCCCTGTCTCCTTAGATCCCCACCCTGGAGCTGCAGTCTCACCCTTGGCAGGGAAGAGGGCAGGTCATTCTCATTTCTCATCTCCTCCAGTCCTGTGTTGTAATAGCTGTGTTCCTGATAGCTGTGATCAAGAGACCAACCAGTTCAGAAACCATCACAAGCTTAATCACAGCCTTTGACTAAACATTGACTGAACAGCAAGGTTCTGTGATCCAGGGGCAACTTTTATAAAGCTAGACATAAAAAAATACCATATACAGCCCTGGCAGTCTGGAAGACTTTATGCATGCCCAATGGTCTGCCCTCTCTGCTATGATTGGGAAAGCACCATCCAAGCTGCTACTTTTTGGTTGAATAAGGGGCAAAAAACCCACAAACCCCTTGAACTGTGATAGCAGTCTTCAAGCCACACACATAGTAAAGGATTAAAATATATAACAGATAAAGAGAACTTAAGCACAAGCTTTGACCAATAAATGTTTTGTGAAGACCCAGTGCAACCCCTAGATAGATAAGCTAAAAGATAAAAACAGGGCAAAAATTTGGAACAGGGACATTAGGGGCCACCCAGTGCATAGAAAATAGATGTCACAGAATTAATTCAGCCAAGTCCCTCAACAAATGAAAAAATGACCAAGCAAACAATAATGACAACATCAGCCCCATGGAGGGGGAG
Organism: Mellivora capensis; assembly: GCA_004024625.1. Lineage (NCBI taxonomy): Eukaryota > Metazoa > Chordata > Mammalia > Carnivora > Mustelidae > Mellivora > Mellivora capensis. The sequence continues at coordinate 63,065 of PISX010002574.1, read as the reverse complement.
GTGACAGGGAGTTGGTATCCAGGGTCACTATAGTATATTATCTAAAATATCAAGTTTTTTTAAATGTAGTGTTCCATGATTTATTGTTTGCATATAACACCCAGTGCTCCATGCAATCTGTGCCCTCCTTAATATTATCAAAAACTTATGAGGCTTGTGAAAAGTTACAAGTAAGTAAAACTGAGGGGGACCCAGATTTGAACTTATAAAACACAAATTTTATTTTATTTTTATTTTTTAAAAGATTTTATTTATTTGTTTTTGAGAGACAGAGAGAGCAAGCATGAGCAGGGGTAATGGGTAGAGGGAGAGGGTGAAGCAGTCTCCCCGCTGAGCAAGGAGCCCAACACGGGGCTCAATCTCAGGACCCTGGGATTATGACCTTAGCTGAAGGCAAACACTGAACTTACTGAGCTACCTAGACACCCCTAGACAAAGATTTTAAATGAGCTATTATAAATAGGTTCTAAAAAAGAAAGAAAATCATGTCTAAGATATTAAAGGAGAATTTGACAACAATGTCTCAATAAAAAAGAGATTATCATAAAGAGATGGAAATTATTTTTTATGGAAATTCTGGAGTTGAGAAGTACAGTAAGTGAAATGAAAAATTCTGTAGGAGGAGCTCAGTAGTATTTTGAGCTGAAAGAAGAAATAATCAACAAATACAAAACAGAGTAATAAAGATTATGCAATGTGAACAACAGATAGTAAAAACATCTCAAATTTGATTAAGACTATTAATCTATGCATGCACAAATCTCACAGACCCCAAGTAGAATTATCACAAATTCACACTCAGACACATAGTCAATATATTGAAGGCCAAAGATAAAGAGTATTCAAAGCAGCAAGAGAAAAATGACTCATCACATGTAAGGGATCTTCAGTAAGCTTAACATCTGACTTCTTAACAGAAACTGTTGAGGCCAGGAGGGTAGTATACAAAAAGAAAAAGAAAACTGTCAACCAAGAGTTTTATAACCAACAAAACTGTCTTTCAAAAATGAAGGCAAATTTACCCAAACCCATAAGATACCTAGGAATAAACCTAACCAAAGAGGCAAAGAATCTTTACTCAGAAAACTATAAAGTACTCATGAAAGAAATTGAGGCAGACACAAAGAAGTGGAAAAATGTTCCATACTCATGGATTGGAAGAACAAATATTGTGAAAATGTCTATGCTACCTAAAGCAATCTACACATTTAATGCAATCCCTATCAAAATACCATCAAATTTTTTCAAAGAAATGGAACAAATAATTCTAAAATTTATATGGAATCAGAAAAGACCCTGAATAGCCAGAGGAGTGTTGAAAAAGAAAGCCAAAGTTGGTGGGATCACAATTCCAGACTTCAAACTCTATTACAAAGCTGTAATCATCAATACAGTATGGTACTGGCACAAAAACAGACACATAGATCAATGGAACAGAGTAGAGAACCCAGAAATAGACCGTCAACTCTATGGTCAACTAATCTTCGACAAAGCAGGAAAGAATGTTCAATGGAAAAAAGTCTCTTTAACAAACGGTGTTGGGAAAATTGGACTGCCACCTACAGAACAATGAAACTGGACCATTTTCTTATACCACACACAAAAGTAGACTCAAAATGGATGGAAGACCTCAATGTGAGAAAGGAATCCATCAAAATCCTTGAGGAGAACACAGGCAGCAATCTCTTCGACCTCAGCCACAGCAACTTCTTCCTTGAAACATCACCAAAGGCATTGGAAGCAAGGGCAAAAATGAACTACTGGGACTTCATCAAGATCAAAAGCTTTTGCACAGCAAAGGAAACAGTTAACAAAACCAAAAGACAACTGACAGAGTGGGAGAAGATATTTGCAAATGACATATCAGATAAAGGGCTAGTATCCAAAATCTGTAGAGCTTATCAAACTCAACACCCAAAGAACAAATAATCCAATCAAGAAATGGGCAGAGGACATGAACAGACATTTGTGCAAAGAAGGCATCCAGATGGCCAACAGACACATGAAAAGTGCCCCGCATCACTCAGCATCAGGGAAACACAAATCAAAACCACAGTGAGATGCCACCTCACACCAATCAGAATAGCTAAAATTAAGTCGGGAAATGACAGATGTTGGCGAGGATGTGGAGAAAGGGGCACCCTCCTACACTGTTGGTGGGAATGTAAGCTGGTGCAGCCACTCTGGAAAACAGGATGGAGGTTCTTCAAAAAGTTGAAAATAGAGCTACCCTATGACCCAGCAATCACACTACCAGGAATTTACCCCAAAGATACAAATGTAGTGATCCAAAGGGGCACGTGCACCCAATGTTTATAGCAGCAATGTCCACAATAGACAAACTATGGAAAGAACCTAGATATCCATCAACAGATGAATGGATAAAGAAGATGTGGTACATATATACAATGGAATACTATGCAGCCATCAAAAGAAATGAAATCTTGCCATTTGCAACGACATGGATGGAACGAGAGGGTATTATGCTGAGTGAAATAAGTCAATCAGAGAAAGATAATTATCGTATTATCTCTCTGATAAAAGAATTTGAGAGGCAGGGCTGGGGGCTTGGGGGATAGGGAAGGAAAAAATGAAACAAGATGGGATCAGGAGGGAGACAAACCATAAGAGACTCTTAATCTCACAAAACAAACTGAGGATTGCCAGGGGTAGGGAGATATGGTGGTTGGGTTATGGACATTGGGGAGGGTATGTGATATGGTGAGTGCTGTGAAATGTGTAAGCCTGACGATTCACAGACCTGTACCCCTGGGGCAAAGAATACATTATATGTTAATAAAATAATAAAGTATAAAAATATTAAAAATGAAGGCAAATTAGACATTTCTCAGATAAAAACAGAAAATTCATTTCTAGCAAATCTATGCTACAAGAAATACTAAAGGTATTTCCTTAGTCTGAAAGCAAATGATGCCATATAGTAATTCAAATTCTCTCTCTCCCTCTCTCTCTCTCACACACACACACACAAAACAAAGAATGCCAGTAAAGGTAATTACGCGGGTAATAATAAAATATAATATGAGGTCACAATGGCCAGGTACCTTGTAACCCCATTCAGGCAGTCTCTCTTCTGTTGTCTTTTCTTCAACTACATCTTCTTCAAACAAGTCCCATTTTGACATCCAGTCCCTTCCCAGTTTCATTCTCATCACTGAACAATCTCTAAGTCACTATGTCATATTCCTTAAGGTTTTCGGCCTCTGGTTCCAAGTCTTCCTTTTTATACAATTAATGTCCAAACTGCTGGTCCCTCCAACACCCAGGCTGATTGTGCCTTGAGACCTTCAACTCCAAGGTTCACTCCCCCGGCTTCAGCTCTGACAAGAATGGTCACACCCTGGACTTCTCATCACTGGGAGCTACTGCTCTTCTGGCATGTCCTCTCTTACAACCTCTTGGCCTTCTTCCTCCCAGTCCCACTGAACCTGTCTACCTCACTACCTTTAGTGCTCCTAGATACTAGTAAGCCATCTCAGGAGAAGGAGCTCTGAGACGCTAAGGTCCTCTTTACAAATCTGCATCCTACTTTCCTGGCCAGATGTTACTTCTTATCCACCACTTCATCCTAATGTCCACTTGGCCCCTGACCTCAGTCTTGGTTGCCCCTTACCATCGAATAAGACCACAGAGTTTCTCTTTTTTTGGCTTGAATTTGATCCTTTGCTATGTAGGGTTTTTGCATGCACCCTCGGGTTCTATTCACACTGACATACCACTCATTAGCCAGCCTTCCCATTTAGCCCTGGGGGGGGTCTGCACAGCTGGCCTCACCTGCAGGGTGGAATCAAGCAAAATCACTCTTCTGTGTCCCACAGACCCCAATCCCTTGACCTTCCATCTAGCAACTCTCTTAGCAAGTTCTCATTCTATTACTTCCCCCATCATCCTTAATTGTCTTACTTTCCCCTTCCTCCCAGCTACAAAACCATTTATGTCTGTGTGACAGAAACTTCTGAGCAAGTAAAAGCCATTGCTGTGGAAGAGACTAGATCCTCTGATGCTCATTTTCAGCAGGGGGTTCCATTCCCAGGGAGACACTCGGGTGGGAGGGGGACTTCACATTCATAGTCCCTGCTACAGGGGGATGGAGCACAGAAGCCTTGAGTGTAAACTTGGACTTAGGACTTGGGCGTAAGAATTTAAACCTTCATGAGGAGAACAGAAACAGTAAAGCCTGGTGAACAGGTAAAAGGTAGGCTCAGAGGCCAGCAACAGGCATCTCTGAGGACCACAATTTCTCAAGGAGGAATTTGGATGTGACAGATGGGCTCCTGCTATCAGGAGGAAGAAATGCATGTGCACTCTGTGAGCATTGTTCAGAGCAAGTATCAAAACTGTTTTCAAAGAGGTCCAAGCTAGCAGATAAAGTGTGGTGTACATTTGGAGAGAGGGCCATTCCTGCACCCCTTTGCCCTGATGCTGAGGCCCCAGGTCCTCCTGGCACCTGGGGACGAGAGGCAATGGGAGCATCAGGGACATTACTGTCATCCCTGACACTGCATTCTCATGCGGGGCATGGCAGGCTCAGCATTGGCCCGGCTCCCCCAGGCAGCTGAGGAGATGCAAACACACCCAAAGGAACTAGAGTCCAAGAGGAAGACAGCTGCTGCCAGCCCTACAGAGCCTTTGTCACTTCACTTCCAGCCAGCTCACTTTACTTTCACCCATGCTTAAGCCTTATACACACACCCCAGCATATATGCATACACACCACGCCTCACACATGCCTTGTGCCCTTAGTTATTAGCCTCCTCTTGTACCTCCACCCCTTGATACATTGCTTCTCTTGCATACATAGTCCTGGCACTCCCGTCCAGGGGCAATCACCTGGCAATATTTTCTTTCCAACAGACTATTGGCCATCCTTCACCTTCTCTTCACCAATACATTTCTTGTAAGAGTTTTCTGCACTTCATCTTTCCGTATCTTTAACCAGTGCAGTCTGGATTTGGACCTTAGACCATACCACAGCCACTGCAACACACCCTCAGCAAAATCACAGCCGGCTCCAAATTCTTGGATGCACAGTTCTGTCCAGTGATTTTACCATCATCAGATCCCCGGCAGCGTTTGACTGACCACTCCTGGTGACTCAGCTCTCCTTTGTTCCCCCAGGGCACCTCATTCTGGTTCTCTTTCTTTCAGTTTTTTTGTTCTCTCTCCCTCTCTGACTGGACTGTAAATGGGACTACCCTCCCCAAATTCCAGATAAAATTTCTCATCGCCTTTCTCTACAACCTCTACTTGAGAGAGTATTTCCTCCCTCTTCCAGCTTGAAGTACAATCAGAGTATTATTCTCAAATGCAGCTCTGAGCTCTGGACACTAGATTTCCAACTACCTACAGGACATGTCTTTCTGGAGGCTGGGAATCTTTCAAGCACCTTAAGCTCCACGTGTTCGAAATAGAACTTCTTTTTATGTCCCTCTGCTAAAATATTGCGGTATAGAAGAAGGAAGCTCATGCCCTCTCTCCTGTCTCTAAAATGAGTGTGCAGTGTGGGGCTGTCGGTACATTTAGTGAGAGCGTCACTAGTCCTGCTTCCTAATCTCAGATGGGTTGAGCCCCAGTGCAGGTCAATCAAAATGAGACGAGAATTCCCTCTGCAACTGTTATGGAAAAGAAACTTAACCACCGCTAACAGCTTTCAAACTACTCCATTCTTTCCTCTAGGTAATTACATATTATATTACCACTAAATATCATCCCAATCATAAAAACTGATGGGACTTGTCAGGGGACATGTCACCCCTATTGCATGCCAGCTCTGTGTTGTGCAGCCCTCTCCTTCCATGTTCATCAACAGCTTGCCCAACTAAACCCTTCAGGCACATTGCCTCTCCTTGTCTGATACTGGTGATAGATAGCACACAGGAGAACCCAGTTACTCAATTTGGAGCTTACGGACAGAGTGTCAGTCACAGCCAGAGTCTGGGGAGCCTTCAGCCTGGGTGACATTACTGTTCTGCATCCTTGTGGAGAAAGGAATTGTTGGGATTTGGTTCTTGTTTTCTTGTTGATGTCAGAGAGGGAAGGAAGGTAGAAATGTATCTGTGTTACAAGCCTCCAGCAAGAACTGCTGTAACAACAAAGAAAATGTATTTTCTCACCCTACTTGTTGGTGCATGATTTGTTTATTCATGGAGAGACAAGCACACAGTATAATATAAAAAGTGAAAGCCTGCAAAAGGATTTTCAAATGGTGTTTATACTCCTATTAAAGTTCATTCTTGATGTCACAGCAGGAAGACCAAATCATAAAAGTACATAATGTACTTTAGAAATAATAGAGGTGCTGCGGAGGGAAAGAAGGAGGGATTCTTGGGGGAGGGGGAGAGAAAGATGCTGGGGCTGGCAGGGGGTGGCGAAGGGGAGAACTGAGGATTGGGGCAGAGAGGAGCTCTCTCTAAATCTGCAGGCCCCTTGAATTTCTCACTTGATCTACTGCCTCTCTTTCCTTTTATGTGAAACAGGGTTTGTAATGAACAAAACGGTTTTAAGCCCCCCATAACAATTTTTCCAGAGACACTTCATCTGCGAGTGGACATGGTAGTTCCTCCAGCCCCCCACGACCTTCAAGTGTGCGAGCAGATCCAGCACTGGGCCCACAGCTGGCTAACCCCGAGGACCTGCTAGAGAGGAGCCAGAGCACACTGCCGAGCGAACCGAGGATGATGTGTCAAATTCATACACCGCTGGCAGGTGTCGGTAGCATAATAATTGCCCTTCAGGTTGCTACAAAATGAGGAAGAGGGCATCATTTAAGTCAAAAGAATAAGAAAGGAGTAATGATCAGCCACATTCCCATGGGGGAGCCAGAGGAGGAGGGAAGCCATGTGCTCATGCGGTTGTGGAGGCTGAGAGCCATTCTGGTTATTGCTTGATTCTGGCATCACACAGTCCCGTGCTGAATTTCTAGCTCTGCCAGCAATAGTTGGCAAGCCTGTGTAGGCACACAACCTCTCCAGGCCTTTCTCCTCTCCTCTAGGAAATGAAAGTATACAAGGGATGCGTCTTGTGAGATTTGTGGTAGAATTTCTGTGTAAAGTGCTTATCTCAGTGGGCTGATAAGTATCTGAGTACAGGGTACTCAGAAAAACATTGGCTATTAGCATGGTCTTTCTGGTCTCCAGTAGATACTACCACTTCAGAGTCTCTGCTTCTTTTCCTTTGCAGATCTTTCCTTTCAAGTAAGTGACCTACCCAGATCTGATACCTGACCAGCTCAGCCAATCAATCCATTCCTTACCCTGTAACACAGGTGTGGGTCAGGTGGGCCATTGAGAGCTCTATTTATGTCTCTGCAATTATCCTCTGTAGCATGATGTTGAGGGGTCATCCCTGCCTCTTCCTAAAAACAGTTGGTCTGAGGTTAAAGATAATAGGGAAAAATCAGAGCTGAAAGATGGAGGGAGAGAATCTGGAAGGCATGTCTAGAACTTGGGATCCAGCCAGGCTGGTCACTAGCACCGCCCACTGAAACACTCCGATTACGGCAGCCACTAGACCCTCCTTTTGGGATAGGCTACTTCAAGTTGTTTTTCTCTCTCTTGCCACTAACCTGGCTAAATGCATACCATCCTCCTACTCAGGGTGGAGAATGTGAGGAAGGACACCTGACAATGCCATGACTGGTGGCCAATTATGCACCCAAATCAACTGTCAATCTTTTAAAAACACTACAGAGTCTAGATCCCGTCATCCCCAGAGATTCTGATTCAATACAGCTGGAAGGGGTCTGGGCATCCTTCTGTTGTAGTAAAGAAAGAATGAGGAACTGGGTACCTGAGGGAAGATCTAGGGTATCTCAGTCACGGTGAGAAGAAGGAAGCTTGGTGCTGTCAGGCTGACATCAGAATAAGGGATGTCCCCCAGAGTCCTGTAAAGTAGTCAGGGATCACCTTTGTTTTACTTGGTAAGAATTGGGCTCTTTTGGTAATAATCATGATCGTCTGTTTGATGCAACCAGAGATATCTTATTAGAGCATTTTAGGACTACAAAACCATTTCCATCAACCCTTAGTTCACGTTCATTCTGAGTGTGATGCCCCCTGATGTGGTCACCACACACAAGTATCAGGAACTGCAGGCAATTCTGGTTTGTGAGCTCCCCGCACACAGCTCCTGGAAGAGACTGGCCAAACCATACTGAATCAACAGATATTGCCTTTCTCCATCCAGTGGAGACTTTTCCCAACCCCTCCTCTCTTCTTCAAAGGGCACTCCAACAACATCTTTGTTTAGCCCAAGTCCTTTCCATGTTTGAATGAAAAAGATGGGAAGTCCTCTTTGCTATGATTTGGTATAGGATGAGGAAGGGGAAAGTGCCCTGTTTCAGTTCAGACCTGTTTTGACTAGAGGGTGCTCTGAATAGTGGTCTCAGCTATCCAGCTTCTAACTAGCTCAGCTAGACTCTGGGTTCCATGTTTATAACTCAGCACCGAATTCCAGTGTGTGGATTTTCCTCCCAACACACATCAAGGGATTCTCTCACACCAGTGGGGTGTCTACAGTTTGACTCAATTCCAACACTACCTGGAGATAACATCAGATCCCACAGGTTAAAGGACTCAGTCCTTCAAGACTGCCTCCCTACCCCACTCAAGATGCCAATTGAAAGTTAAGGTTGTTACCTGTGCTTCTGACAGACCAGCTATAGATTGGAGGTTCCAAGATTCCCTCCTTGGGTTCAATTAATTTGCTCGACCAGCTCACAGAGCTCAAAAGGAACATTTTACTAACTGGATAACCAGCTTATTACAAAGGGCATAACTTAGGAACAGACACATAGAAGAGATACATAGGTCAAGCTATATGGGAAGGGGCATGGAGCTTCTATGCTCTCTGAGCGTACCACTCTCCCCGAGTCTCCATGCTTACTAATCTGGAAGCTCTCCCAACTGGTCCTTTTGGGTTTTTACAGAGGTTTTATCACAGAGGCATGATTGGTTAAATCACTAGCCACTGATGATTAAACTCAGTCTCCAGCCCCTTTCTCCTCCTGGGAGGTCCAGGGCTGGGAATGAAACTTCCGATCCCTAATCTCAGGTTTAGTTCCACTAACAACCAGCCCCCATCCTTAGGTGCCTCCAAAAGTCACCTTATTAATGTAACAAAAGACATGTTGATGGCTCTTCTCACTTAGGAAATTCCAAGTGTCTTAGGAGCTTGATTCAGAGAAATGGGGACAAAGAGCAAGTACCTATATCTTATTATAAATCACAATATCACAGTCTTTCCCACACCATCTCTCATCTTCATCTAATTCTATGGTCAATGCTCTCTTCTGAACATCTCAAACTCCTTCAAGTTCATGAACTCATAAGTCCAATTTATAGGGCACTGGCTGCAGGGGGAGGTTTCTCAAAATGGGGTCCAGGACTGTCTACACGCAGTCCCCTGGAGACACTCAGTTGTGTGGGAGGTGCTGGGAGGGGTGTGGATTCCACTTCCTACTCCTCTCCCAGATCAAGAAATCAGACCCTGGAGGAGCTGGGATCAGGAATCTGCACTTCTGCCAGCCCCCAGGCATTCTGAGGCACAAAGCTGAAAAATCTCCATGCTGGGTAGGCTCCTGGCTCCTCTCGCCTCCCCCCTTGTTAAATAGTGGAAATCAGACAACTGGGCCTGAGCGGGACACAGGGAGGAAAACAAGAACACCGCCTTGCCTAGCCCCCCGCACACCGCCTATTAAGAGGCCTTGAATGAAAGGCAAGAAAGAAAAATGGTTCTTCTACCAAGGCTGGCATTTTAGAAAATCCTGTTTCAAACACCCTGAATTTTGAGGCCTGAAAATAGTTATTATTTTTGCCCTCATTACCTTCTTTCTCTATTTAAAATGTAATCATTGTCAGAAGAAAACTGCAGCTATGCACATCTCTGCCAAAGCCTCACACAATAGACACTAAAAATAGGGCTCTGCCTCCGAGCTCCGCAGAATTCTCCAAAATGAAATGTATGTGTGTATCTATATATGTATTACTGGAGGTCTGTCCCGTTGTCTAGTGACATCCATTTGTCTTTTATTTCCCCCAAATAGCCTTCCCTTCTTTTCTGAATGACCTCCTTTTCCTGATTTGCAGTGATCAGGGCAGTGCTGGCCTGGCCTGACCCCTTCAGCCACTCTTCTTGGGTTTTCTCTTTTGATTCATGGTCCAGTCACCACTGGGTGTGGAACCGATCAATCTGGAACTTTCTTGGCAAACTTCAGATTTGCCGACCACTGTGATGACACCACCCTGGTCCCTCCCACCCTTCACATGAGCCACTAGGTAAAAGCACTTGGAGATCTGCGCGTAGACTGGCCAGGCAGGAGTCTGCCCAGGGTCAGAGCACAAGCCCCTGTGCTGAACCAGGAATTGTAAGGGAAAAGGCCACAGAATGACTTCACAAAGGAACATGCTGGAACAATGTGAACTGCAGGACAAAGCTCCTTATCTAAAGGGTGGGAATCTCACACAGGCAGACGTATTGCTGCCTTGGCTTTCTGGCAAATTATAACACTCAAAATAGCATGACTTCTTTTAAATTCCTCCTGGCATCTGCCCACAGCACCCACACCCAGGAAATGGTGGGAGGAGTCTGTTTTCACCCACTGCAGTGAGCTAGAACAATTTCACTCACTTCGTAAAAGAATATATATGGGAAGTGAATGCAATGCAGGCAAGGGCAAGGCTCTCATGGAATGATTTCATTCTCTTTGGCTCTTCCTTCTGCGATGGGGGCCTTGCTGTGATGGTTGCCAGTACAGTGGTACAGGCCCATGGACGAGGGGTTTCTGGCCTCCACTGATGAGAAGCACCCTCATCAGCCCGTGGCTCAATTCCCTAACCTAGTGTCTGGGAGCCTAGTGTCGGGAAGCCAGAGCTGGGGGTTGTGACTACTCTGAGGCCTTCCCGGATCTGGACCTGGTTTTCTTCTCTGCAGCACTGCCCTGAACAGCTCACAGTGGCTCTGGGAAATGGGCTGAGCAGGACAAGGCTGACGCCACTATGGTGTTTTATGATGCCAAGGAGCTGTGGTCAGTCGTGTTCACCTGGGTTAATGCCCATTACCCACAGACCTTTCTGGCATCCCCTTCTCTGGGCGTGCTTTCTCGTGGGCAGCTACCACCACCCAGGAGATGTATTCCAGGAAAGTTATGCATGAGAGGGATTTTCTAAACTTCACTTCCTGCTGAAAGCAAATAATTATCTCAGTAGTAGTAGAAGTTTTGTCTTCATGACTAATTCTCTTACCCTGTGGCTCACTTGTGCAAATTTTCGCCAACTTTCTGGAAGCACAATCACATATCACAATCTGGAAGCACGTATGTACTGACTCTTTCGGTTCTCTAGTGCTGTGTTAGAAACCATTCAGATATACTGGCTTAAAATAACCATTTTATTATTTCTCTGACTGGACATCCAAGATGGCTCTTTCCTCATATAACTGGTGCTTGGCTGGGGTTGTCTGAAAGGCTGGGCCTTCTCGTTCAAGGTCTTTCCACATGGCTAGCTTGAGTTTCTTGACAGTGTTGCAGCTGGCTCCAAGATTGAGCCTACCAAGAGGACAAGCCCCACTTCACAGGCATGGATCAGACCTCTTGCTAATGACCATTTGCCCAAAGCCATCATATGGCCAAGCCCAGAGACACTGTGACAATACTGGAAGGCAGGGTTCCCTGGGAACTATAAATAACAGTCTACCATACCTATCATTCCCCAAATGCAACTCCCTTAGGGATAATGGACTCTGACACACATTAAACACCAAAAGCAAAATGTGGTTTCTGCTTTTCTCAGACAAGAAAGTGGAGCAGACGAAGAACCATTCAGTATAAGTGGAAGAGTGGCCATCTCTCCTTAACAGGCAAATTCTCATTAACACCAGAGGAAGTTGGAGCACTGTTTTAGTCTATTTCCTTTTGCCATTTTCATTTTACTAACTTCTAAAGATTTGATTTTGAAACATTTATATAAGAAGCCAGCATAGTAAAATGAACTCTCTGGTGTCCATGATTCAGCTTCAATAATTATCCATTTATAGCCAATCTTGGTTCATCCCACCTCTTCCCATTGTCCCTACCCATTGCCAGGTAGTTTTGAGGCATAACCCAAGACACCATATCATTACATGGAAATATTTTAGTGAATCTAAAAATAATTATGCTCAGTTATAGGAGCTACATAATACTTATAATTCTATTTTTTAAAAAATTCTAGAAGGTGCACTTCTAGACTGCTTCCCCCTCTCTTTCTCTGCCTACTTGTGATCTCTGCCTGTCAAATAAATAAATAAAAATCTTAAAACAAAAAATTCTAGAGGGTGCAAATGAATCTATATTGACAGAAATTAAATCAGTGATTGGGGATAGTGTGGGGGAGGGAAGAGGGGGGAACTATGAGAACATCAGATATTTGGGGTGTGATGGATATGCTCATGAACTTGATTGTGGTGATAGTTTCACAAGTGGCTATATATGTCACAACTCACCAAATTACACAGTTTAAATGTATATGCAGTTGATCGTACATCAATTAAGTCTACTTTAACATAATTAATTAAGGTTGAAGATTGGGTTTAAAAAGAGTGAGTGTTTTAAAAATTGAATTAGATGTTGAGGTGCCTGGGTGGCTCAGTGGGTTAAAGCCTCTGCCTTCAGCTCAGGTCACAATCCCGGGGTCCTGGGATCGAGCCCCACATCAGGCTCTCTGCTCAGTGGAGAGCCTGATTCCTCCTCTCTCTTTCTCTCTCTGCCTGCCTCTCTGCCTACTTGTGATCTCTGTCTGTCAAATGAATAAAATCTTTAAAAAAATTGAACTAGATGTTTAAATAATTTGTTTTATTCTTTCTATTTTTACTGACACAAGCATTTAAGGATATGTACTGCTTTGGCAATAACTCACAGGTTATGTTGTACCATTTTATCAATTGTCATTTCCTAAAAATCTCTGCAATTTGGTATGCATTTCTCCTTTGACCTAAGAGATGTTTAGGAGAGAGGTGTTTACCTCTTTAAAATTTTCAGGGGCGCCTGGGTGGCTCAGTGGGTTAAAGCCTCTGCCTTTGGCTCAGGTCATGATCCCAGGGTCCTGGGATTGAGCCCCACATTGGGCTCTCTGCTCAGCAGGGAGCCTCCTTCCTCCTCTCTCTCTGCCTGACTCTCTGCCTACTTGTGATCTCTGTCTGTCAAATAAATAGATGGAATCTTAAAATTTTCAGATAAAAGAATCTTCTTCTGTTTCTCTATTTAGTTGTCAGTGTCTAGGTTAACTATTTTATGATCAGAGGATTTTGCCTGTACTATTTTTCCTTTTGGGAGTTCATCGAGATGTTTATTACGGTCTGTCATGTGGTCAGTTTTCATCTGTGTTCTCTTGACCTTTGAAAAGAAGGTAAATTCTGCATTTTCAGTATATAGATTTTGACATATATTAATCAGATCAACTTTCTTAGTATTGACTTCTTTTTGTTGTTTGACATTAATTCTGACATGAATTAATAGCATTGAAAATTTTCCTATGACAAGTGTGTTTCTATTTCTCCTTACATCTTCTGTAATTTCTGCCTTGTGAATGTTGCTGTCATGTGGTTTTATGCACAGATATTCATTCACTATTCTGTCTTCATTGTGCAATCCATTCTCTAGCTTTATAACATGTTATTCTTTGTCTCATTTAATGGTTTTTGTCCTGAATTTCCTCTTCTTCCAAGGTAAACTGACAGTACTTGCTTTCTTTTGGTTATGCTTGTCTGGTACATGATGACCATCATTTTCATTTTCAAACCTTATGATTTATTTACTGCCCAAGATATGCTGCTTTTATTTTTTTATTTTTTTGAGGAATATTGTTTTTTTTTTAAAGATTTTATTTATTTATTTGACACAGAAACTTAGAGATCACAAGTAGGCAGAGAAGCAGGCAGAGAGAGAGGGGGAAGCAGGCTCCCCACGAAGCAGAGAGCCTGAGAGGCGGGGCTCCATCCCAGCCGAAGGCAGAGGCTTTGACCCACTGAGCCACCCAGGTGCCCCGAGAAATATTGTTTTTAAACAGCAAAAGATTTTGTTGTGCTTTGTGATACAAGGTGAAAATCCTTTATTTTAATAATTGAATTTATCCCATTTATGTTTTTTGGTATGAGTTTGATCTTAGATCTGTCACATTACAGATGGTCTCTGACTTACAATGGTTAGGCTTAATGGTTTTTTTAATTTAAGATGTTGCAAAAGTGATACACATTCAGTAGAAATCATACTTCAAATTTTCTTGTCTGGGCTGGTGATTTGTGGTCCGATCCTCTCTCAAAGCTGGGCAGAGGCATGAGCTACAGATCTGCGTCAGCCTCATGATCATAAAGATCAACAACCAACACACTTACAACTGCTCTGTACCCCTACAACCATTCTGATTTTCACTTTCAGTATAGTACTCTATCAGTCACATGGATATTCAATACTTTCTTATAAAATAGGCTTTGTGAAAGATGATTTTGCCCAGTTGTATGTTAATGGGATTTTTCTAAGCATGTTAAGTAAGGTTGGCTGGGCTAAACTGTGATTTTTGGGAGGTTAGATGCATTGAATACATTTTCAACTTACATTACTTTCAATTTATGATGGGTTTATTGGGATGTAGTACTATAGTAAGTTGTAGAAGGTCTGTATTTTCTTAAAGTTTTTATTTAAATTCCAGCTAATTAACATACAGTGTAATATTAGTTTCAGGTACACAATGTAGTGATTCAACACTTCCATATCACACTGGGTACTCATCATAGCAAGTGCCCTTCTTAATCCCCATCACCTATCTGGCCCTTCCCCCCACCCACCTCCCTTCTGGTAACCGTCTGTCCATTCCCTGTGATTAAGAGTCTGTATCTTGGTTTGCCTCTTTCTCTTTTTTCCCCCTTCACTTATTTGTTTTGTTTCTTAAATTCCACATATGACTAAAATCATGTGGTATTTGTCTTTCTCTGGCTGATTTATTTTGTTTAGCATAATACTCTCTAGTTCCATCCATGTTGTTGCAAATGGCAAGATTTCATTCTTTTTATGGCTGAATAATATTCCACATATATGTGGAATGTATCTGTGTATATATGCATATACATATATACACATACATGTATATACATATACATATACATGCATAAATATACATACATATACACACACATGCATACACACCACCTCTTCTTTATCAATTCATCAGCCAGTGGAGATATGGTACATACATATACATACATACACACACACACACACACACACACTCCACCTCTTCTTTATTAATTCATTAGTTAGTGGACATATGGGCTGTTTCCATAATTTGGCTATTATGGATTTTTGTCTAGAAATGCTGCTGTAAACATCAGGGTGCATGTATCCCTTTGGATCAGCATTTTTGTATTTTGGAGTAAATACCTAGTAGTGTGATTGCTGGATTGTAGGTAGTTCTATTTTTAACTTTTTGAGGAAACTCCATACTGTTTTCCAGAGTGGCTGCCTCAATTTGCATTCTCACCAACAATGGCAAGAGGGTTCTACTTTCTCCACATCCTGGCCAACAGCTGTTGATTTTAGCCATTCTGACAAGTGTGAGGTGATAGCCCATTGTAATTTCGATTTGCATTTCCTTGATGATCAGTGATGCTGAACATCTTTTCATGTGTCTGTTGACCATTGGCATGTCTTCATTTGCCTTTTCACATCTTTTGCCCATTTTTAATTGGATTATTCATTTTGGGGGTATTGAGTTTTATCCATTCTTTATGTATTTTGGATACTAACCCTTTATCAGATATGTCATTTGCAAATATCTTCTGTAGATTGGTTTTTGGTTTGTTGATTGTTTCTTTGCTCTGCAGAAGCTTTTTATTTTGATATAGTTCAAGTAGGGAATTTTTTTTGGTTTTGTTTCCCTCGTCTCTGGAGACATATCAAGAAATAAGTTGCTATTGCCAATGTCCAAGAAATTACTACCTGCGTTCTCTTCTAGGACTTTTATGGTTTCAAGTCTCACATTTAAGTCTTTAATTTTTCATTTATTTTTGTGTATAGTATAAGAAAGTGGTCTAGTTTCATTCTTATGCATGTTGCTGTCCAGTTTTCTCAATACCATTTGTTGAAGAGACATTCCTTTTCCCGTTGGATTTTCTTTCCTGCTTTTTTGAAGATTAATTGACCATATAATTGTGTTTTCATTTCTGGGTTTTCTATTGTTCCATTAATCTGTGTGTCTATTTTGTCAGTACTGAACTGTTTTGATGACTACAGCTTTGTAATATAACTTGAAGTCTGAAATTGTGATGCCTCCAGCTTTGTTTTTCTTTTTTAAGATTGCTTTGCCTATTCGGGGTATTTTATGGTTCCTTACAAATTTTAGGATTGTTCTAGCTCTGTGAAAAATGCTGTTGGTATTTTGATAGGGATTGAGTTAAATGTGTAGGTTACCTTGAGTAGTATAGACATTCTAACAATATGTGTTAGGAGGTCTATATTTTGCCCTCTGAATACAGTATTTTAAAATCTTTCAGTATAAGGTCTGTTTGGTTTTTTTCTTGGGTTGGGGGAACAGGGTGAGAAATAGAGGTGAGAGGAAAGGAGGGAAGGGGAAGAGAAGAGAAGGTTTCAAGAGAAGGGAAGAGAAGTTGTGATATGTAAGGGAAATTATAATATTGTTTTATTGATTATAATTGTCAGACAAAATCCTCAATCATCTGCTTTTTAAACTGTTTTGAGCAATAATTAAATTCATATGTATTTTCTTCCCTTCTGTCTCTTCTCCACTTCCTACTTTAGTAATATTATCTTGATTAGTTTTTATTTTGGGCTCTTAAAAATATATATTCTATTATTTGAGTCTTTAAATTCTTTTCCCTGTGTCCCTGATTCTATAGATAAAGCCGTCGCTGAGCTTCCAAATGACATCTTTACCCTTTCCTATTCCCGGTGTTTGCCAGTTGTATTATTTCTACATTGTCAGAGCATACGACACTTATATTCTATTTTGTTACTCCAATCCCCACTTCACATTTACTTTTAGATCCAACCTAAATATAATTAAGGCTTACAGTCACACTCTTGGCTAAAGTTTCTGCAGTTGAGTCTCAGTTGGATGAAGTTCATTTTCTGGTTGTTCCCTCAAGAAAGGTTCATGGAAACAATACTTTCTGAGTTTCTGCATATTTAAATGGTTTGCAATAGGCTTTATAATTCTCGAACAGCTTGGATGATAGAAAATTCTTGGTCTGCACTTTCCTTAAATATCTTCTGAGTGTTTCTCCATTCTCTCTCTTTTTGTATAGAGATTTTATTTATTTATTTATTTGAGAGAGAGAGAGAGCGCGCGCACAAAGGGAGGAGAAGAGGGAGATAATCTCCAGCAGACTCATGCCGAGTGCAGAGCCTTGTGGGGCTCAATCTGAGGACTCTGATGAGATCATTAGCTAAGCTGAAACCGAGAGTCAGATGCTTAACCAGCTGAGAGCCCCAGGCACCCCTCTCCATGCTCTTCTAATGTCAAATACTATTGGGTGAAGTCTGAGTTCCATCTGATTTTTTTTCTCTTTGTAAGTAACTTGATTGTTTTATGCTTTACAAAGAATACTCTCCTTAAGTCAATAATTAGACGGGGCTATGTCTCATACAGTGACTATCCTGGATCAGGTTTCCCTGGGAAGTGGTGTGGACATCCAATAAGTAGACTGGAGTCTTGTTTCCTTTTAAGAACTGCTTTGAATTATATTTTAAAATATTTGTTACCTTGTATCATTTGGTTTCTTTAGGGTCCCCAGTTTTGCATATGTTGGCTTTCTTTTGACTTTCTAACACTGTCATGTCCCCTTTAATTGTCTTAAACTTCTGTCTCTATTTCACGTAGTTGCATTTCATATTTCTACCCTTTGATTCCTGTACAGCATCTGCTGCTCCTTTGACGTCGCTCCTTTTGAGCCCCAACCAATTTTGTCTTCGGTCATGTGAAGATGGCTTTATTTTTTTCTGTCTTTCCTGATTCTTCTACTCCTATCTCATCACCTCTCCCTGCTTTGTCTTCTTGTATTTGAGTTCTGACATTTGTGCTTTGTGGTTTCCCTCTAGAGATCACATTGTTTTGCTAAGGTTTTTTTGGTTGTGCTTTGTCTCTAATTCACGGAGGAATGTTTGATCATAATTTCATCTCTTCCAGGCAGTTTTCTGGTGCACGTTCTTCTGTTGACAGAATTTGCTGTTCTTTGCATCTTACAGCTTGCGTGGAAGGTTTTCTATTTTCTTTTTCATTACTTATAGAGTATATGGGTGGGACTTTCCCAAAAAAGGCTTTCTGCAGGAGGCTCTAAATAAGGGTGGGGCAGGGGCAGCTTTCTAAAATTCTTGATCCCAAAGGACCTTTCTCTTTCTCTGTTTCCACAGAGACGGACTGCTTCCTGAAAATAGTGTGATTCTTTATAGAACTCTGCCTCCTCTACTTCTCTGAATCAAGCTGGGTTCACAGGGCTTCTGTGGCCAACCCTTGAACTTCTAGTTCCTTCACCAGCCAGTGCAACAAGGGGCAGGTGAGCAGATCACCTTCGAGAAGTGCAATTTTTTTTTCCATTTTCTAAGCCCCACTGCCACTGGCCCCTAGACACACCTGTATTTCTTCCTGTGAGGGTTCTCCTCCTGACAACTCATACACATGTTTTGGAGTCTATAGCATATGAAACTCCTTGAAGCTATGATCCCCATGAGGAGAAGGAAGCACTACCACTACCTTCATTGGTAAGTTGGATAATTTGGAGGAATTAATACTAAGCTTCTGTGCTGTCTTCCGAAAGACTTTGAGCAGGGTGCAGTTTGAGGCATGATGGAGGTACATTCTTCCTGAATCAATTTCCATCCTCCTCTCTGGCCCCTGTGTGACTGTTCCAGCAGGAAATATGGTAATAGACATTAGTGAAGCAAAGTAGAGAGCACATGTCAACAAAAAACATGCTACATCAACTAAGGGGAAAACATGCACACACACATGTGCAAAATGTACATGTACACACACACGTGGGCCAAATAGAGCATATCTGCAGGCTCCTGGTGCACCACCTCCACTCTAAATCAGCTCTAGGGCCCTTCTCTGGTGCCTTATAGTAAGGATCCCCATCACAATTGCCTATTATCTTGGTGGATTTTCCAGCCCTCCACCAATCCCTAAGGCTATTCCTGATGGTGACTTCATCTGTGTCACATGTGTTTATGGAGACGCCTTGTTTTTTTGCCTGTATCCTACAACCCCACCTTTTGCCCTGTTCCAATCTGATCTCTTTGCCTTTAATCGGTACCTCCTTACCATGTACAGCCTTAACCCAATGCAGATCTGTGCAGGCTGAAATTGTCCTAGGCTTGTGCAATATGCCAAGGACTCTAGTTGATTTCAGAATTCGATTTTGATTCCCACAACCCCCCAGTTCCCTGGAGTGTGCCTGCACCTGGAGTGTGGCAGCAGCTGGGTGGGGCAGCCGCATGTGGAGAGGTGAGCAGAAGGGAGAAGACAGGAACATCATTGTGACGAGCAACTTGGGTGGGCCTAAAGGGAAGCTGAGGATAAGCCCCAGAGAGGAGACCTCTGCCCCATCATATCACCTGGGGCTCTCTGCGGAGAGTTCTGGGCTGCTGTGAAACTCCAACTGCTCTGGAACAAAGTTGAAATGTTGTTGGAGAGCAGCCTTGGCAGGGGTAGGGGCCAAGTGTTCTGGACACTTACCAGAAATAAACAGACTGCAATGAAATAGATCAAGAATCCTTTCCAATTAGGACAGTTGTGTGGGTTTAAAAAAAATTCTGAAGTAAGAAAGGGAACAAAATGCAAAAATCTGTTCTTTTTTTCCAAAAGACTTTAAGTAGCAAATAAGCAAGGTGTCAGGACTGGGAAAGCCTTCTGTCTAGGCTCTGAGTAAATGAACTTGCTTTTTGGTAAAGAGCTTGAGTTAAAATTAAACAGATACATATGCATAGCTTGCAATAGAATGATCCTGCATGTATGGCCTTAAAAAGAAATCTGAACATTTTTCTGAGTAGGGCAAGCAAAGAGAATCAGGCAACAGTCCCTCCTCCAGAAATCCATAAACAGCCCCTCTCCTTCTACAGCAGAGGAAATTCGTCAGAGCAGCCCACCAAATGTCCTCGTGTTCTGAAAATAGATGGCACAGGTCTTTCTCTGGGCACTTCAGGACAAGGGCACAGGGGGTGTCCCCAGTGATAAAGGCAAAATCCATATTAAAGACTGCCAGCCCCACCTCCATAGCCACCCCCCCACCCCAGTGAGGTCTTCAAAGTCTGCGGAAATATCTTCAGTCCCTACACCAATTATCTACGTTGGCCCGTTTTTATGTACATTTGAATCCAGTTTCAAATTCCAATTTAGATTCTGTAATCTCAAGACCTAGAATAGTGCTTGGCTCGAGGTGGTGCTCAATATATATCTGGAGGCTGGATGAATGTCATGCCTTGCTATTGCTTCTAGTCTTTTAACTTCCTTCCATCTCCTAATTTCAACTGTAACTGACTCTTTGAAAAGCCTGCCCCCAAAGGTCAGATTTTTTCCATGTATTTTCCATACACTTTTTCCCCCCATTTTTGCCACCTCGCAGAAGGCTGTCAGCAACCTTAAGGAGGCCTCATGGGAGTGACTGGATAACACTCCCAACTCTTCCCTCTATCAGAAAAACAACTGTATCAAGTTTACTCAAGGGACATTGGCAGATATTAGAAACAGCCGGACCAATGTGGATTTAGGAAGACGTCACTTTTACAATGGACTCAACATAGAGGGCAAACTATTTAGAAAGTGCTGAAGAGGGAGAGTGTCTGCTCCTGACCTGTGGCAAGACTTGGAGAGTGGGCCACACCATGTGCTTTTTACTTCCACACACTCACTTCCTCAAGACCAGATGCTCATTCATTGCTTCTCCAAACAGACCACTTGAACGTCACTGTAGGGTCTGGATTGACTGAGCCCAGGGAAGGGAGGTGCTGTTCTGAGGAAGAAGGGAGGAGCCCCCAGGGCTGCTGGTATGGAACATAGCTACTTTGTCCCTAGGCATCGCCATGGAATTGGATTTTTCCATAGCAACACAGTCAGGCCCCAAAGAACCTTTGCTACCCTAGGATCAGCTGATTGACGCAAGGACTCTCAGTGCCATATGCATATCTTCTGTCCTTCAGCAGCCCCACCCCTGTCCCCACAACCCTCCCCCACCCAGCACAGCGGCTGCATCCTTGGGCATGTGGCATTTTTGTCAGTGGAAACATCTGCCAGGAATCAGAGGCACAGGATAGCTGCCTTCCCAGCTCTCGCCCTCTCAAGAGAGCAGTTTAACTCATTTACACTCTCCTTCTGTGCTCCAGCAATTACTTTTCCTTCTCCTGATACCATCTTCATCACCTCCTTGCCACTTGTTCAGCAGTGGTTCATGGGATGGGTTTCAACTGAAACCTTTGGTAAATAATGGGAAGCTCTGCAGCTACTAGGAGTTGCTTTCCCAGCTGGTTGCAGAAAACTAGAGACAAACTTCTTACTGCCTGAGCCACTGCAGTCCCTAGTGCAGAAAATTTGGGAAGCAGTGTTAACTCTTGTCCCAGAATAGTAGTTAGGAGCTGAGTGAGATGCTGTTGGATAACACTAAACCTATGCTTGTCCTGCCATTCTGTTCCCCAGACAGAGCTCCCCAAACCCTTGTAAATGTCTAAGTGATAGGAACACTAGGAGCGTGTTTTGTTCTACTGAGATGACTCTGGGTGGGCTCCTGGTTGGGGGCTGGTCACCAGAAAGATCAAGCCGTGATTAGAAGCTTGGGCTTTTCGGTCCCACCCCCTAACTTTCAGAGAGGGGAGAAGGGCTGGAAATACAGCTAATATTGATCATGCCTACATGAGGAAGCCTCTACAAAATCCTATTATTAGGAGGTTCAGAGAGCCTCCAGGTGGATGAACATACCCACACCAGGAGGATGACACACCCATATCCATGGGGACAGAAGCCCTATGCATGGGACACTTCCAGACCTGACCCTATGTACCTCTTCATCTGGCTGTACAGCTATATACTTTATTACATCCTTTAATAAACTGGCAGATACAAGTGAGTGTTTTCCTGAGCTCTGTGAGGAAATTAATCAAGTCTGAGGAAGGGCCATGGGAACCCCCAATTCGTAGCCAAATAGGATGGAATTTGTGGGTAACCTGGGGACATATTACTTGCAATTGGCATCTGAAGCACAGTGGGAGCAGGCTTGTGGGATTGAGCTCTTAATCTGCGGATATGATGCTCCCTCCAGGTAAATGGTGTCAGAATTGTGCTAGTCACATTGTAGGATACCCTGCTGGTGTCCCAGAGAATTGCTTGATGTGCAGGAAAACCCCTACACATCTGGCGTCAGCATTATTGTGAGTGTTCTGCATGAGTAGTAAAGGAGACACACAGGAAAGAGAAACACAGAAGAAGGTGGAGGACTGGGTTTTTCCCTACTTAGGAGACTGAACTGAGTTTTGCCTTTAGAGACATATTTGTCATTTGCATCATGATGTATTCATTGCAGAGAGCTCTGCTGGTGATGTTCAAAGGACTTGATTGATTTTGATCAAGTTTGGTATTTGCTTTATGTTCCATTAAATTTCCTGCCTTGAAAGAAATGTTCTTAGTTAGGGATCTGCAGAAGGGATTTTTAATGGATTTCAGTGCATTTAAGTGATATTACTAAGGCAAGAGCTGTGTTTCACAGAAACCACATGCTGCATTTAAAGCGGTTATTTCCATTACTAAGATCCCAGTGTTCTCACTGGAAGGCCACTCAAGCCTCACCGTGATGGGGACACTGGGCACCATTTAGCCCTCGAAGATGAAGCATCTAAACTTTTATTAACCAGATCCCTTCTTGTGAAAGCACAAATCTCACACTGTTCCCACTTCACTCTCAAGTCCTGAAAGGTCCCAGCTGAAAATCACTGTATCTTTTGCATGTTTCCTTTGGCCAAAAAATTACTTTGGGTAGTTTGTACTGCAAAACAAAAACTAATATCTTTTTCTCACTTTATAATGCTAAATGTTTCTGTATTGTTAAATATGCTTTTTTTTTTCCCTATTGCATGTGACTCTCTGATTGGGGGTGACATATGTCGGTAGATCCCACCTTCTAGACAATCATTGTTCTAAGAAATAACTTCCTGGAAGCAAACTGCTTAGTGTTTTTATCATTGGTTTTACAAAACCTTAAGCCTAAGCTACCTCCACTTTCTGCAGGGAGAAAAGAGGGCGAGGAGACAGTAGGGCTCCACATGGGGAAGTAGCCACGGACAGACAGCTCCATCCAGAATTGACTGGAACAATCAAGTTGGGAAAATCACCAGCAAATTAGTTGTATCAGAACAAGAGTAAGTTACCCATGGCCAGTGGTCACTGCAGCCTGTCCCACTGCTTCCTCCTGCCTGAGTTTCAATTTTGGAAAATATGTGCATATTGATGTGTTCGTAGCAACATTTTCATTGTCTTTGTTCCTCATGGGAATCCGTAGGAATCAGCTGTTGCTGTATCACTAACTACTTCCAGACTCACTGGCTTAAAACAATGTCTATTTAACTATTACTCATAGTTGAACTAATCATTTCTTTTCCGATGCTTGGACATCTTGGGACCTTGCTGACCCTGGAGGGACTGCTCCTTCCCAGGTTAGCTATTTCTTAGAGAGAGAAAATGACTCAGCTAGGATCACACCTTTCACATGCAAACTGACTACTCCGGAGCCCACACCTTAACCTCCTCCTTCACCTCCCTGGCTTTCACACTTGGAAACCTTTCCACCACCATAATCACGCCAGAGCCAGGATTAGACAACTGGGGACAGCCTTTATGCCCCAGAGCCTGCTAAAATTACCACATTAAAAAAAAAGATTTTATTTATTTATTTCACAGAGATCACAAGTAGGCAGAGATGTAGGCAGAGAGAGAGGGGGGAAAGCAGGCTCCCTGGGATCATGACCTGAGCTGAAGGCAGAGGCTTTAACCCACTGAGCCACCCAGGTGCCCCCAAATTACCACATTTTAAGCAGCCCTGCTTTAAGTCTGCTTAACCTGTGTCAGCCAAATGGAAACCACAATAAAGTCTCTTGCTCGCTTTTCTCTCTTCTCCGTATCCTGATGGACACTGGTGCATAATAAGACCCATATTTTAAAGCTACAGTCTACAAGTCAGCTAGGCAGTTCTTCTGGACTTAAGAGATTCTGTGGTCACCTATGGATCCAGCAGGCAGCTCTGTTGGTCTTCACTGTGCTGCCTCATTTGTTTGGGGGCAGTCTGCTTTATAACTATAAACTTGTCAAATGTCCACGACTGGGCAGCGGGGCTCTCCCTCCTGTGGGCTCTCATTCCCCTTCAGGTGGGCCCGGGAGGGTCACAGGGCAGTGGCAGAATCCAGTAGGGTAGAAAGGGGCGGGACCTCTTCCAGCCTCCAATGGAAGGAACACACATCACTTTCCCCGCCCTCTATTGGCTGAAGCAAGTCACAGAGCTGCCCAGGTTTGTGGGGGAAAGAAATGGACTACATTTTGATGGAAAGTACAGTGATGTCACATTGCAAGCGATGTGGATACAAAGAACAGTGGAGAAATGGAGACATTTCCTAGCCCCTCTACCACAACATTCTTATGCCTCAAAGAGTAAATTATCTAAAAAGTGTTTTTTCCCCATGGACATAATAAAGATATGTATATTTTAAATTAAAAAAAAAAAAAAAAGAAAAGGTGGCCTGTGTCGTAGTTCACTATCCTAATAAGACTAGAACTAGATGGAATTCCAGTCTCTCAGCAGAATAACATAAGCGTGAATAATGGGAACAAAATATGACACCTGGTCCCTTGTTAAAATGCAGATTCCTGGCCCCAGAAAATCTAATTCAGCAAAGCCCAGGATAGGGTCCAAGAGTCTGCATGTTAGCAGTCTCCTCAGGGGACTTGGTGCAGGTGATTCTAACAACCTCACTTTGAAAAATGTTGGTGCCCCACGTTCATAGCAGCATTACTTGCAACAGCCGAAACATGGAAACAACCTACATGTCCATCTATAGATAGAGAAGATGTGGTATATATGTACAATGGAATATTCTTCAGCCATAAAAAAACAAAACAAAACAAGGAAATCCTACCATTTCTGATAATATGGTTGGACCTGGAGGGCATTGTGCTAAGTGACATATGTCAGAGAGACAAATACGGTATTATCTCACTTTTATGTGGAATCTTAAAAAAAAAAATCAAACACATAGAAAACGAGATCAGACTTGTGGTTACTGGACATGATGACTGTAGCAAACACTGCTGTATGATATATAAGAAAGTTGTTAAGGGAGTAGATCCTCAGAGTTCTCATCATAATAGAAAAATGTTTTCCTTTATTCTTTTCTTCTTCCTTTGCTTTTCATTGAATCTATATGAGAAGACATGTTAGCTAAACCTGTTGTGATAATCATTTCACAATGTATGTCAATCAAACCATCCTGCCATAGGCCTTAAGTTTATACAGTGATATATGCCAATTATTTCTCAATAAAACTGGAAAAGATATTTTAATGCTGGTATCAAAAAATTGTGTGTTTTTGTGTAGAGCAGTAACATTACCTCTGTTGTAAGAAAAGGAAACTAAGGCTCTAAGCCTTAGATCTGTTTAGTGGCATGTGCAAGTTCACACAGAAGTTTAATTTCAGAGCTGGGGTAGGTACTCAAGTCTCAAGTTACTCAAGTCTCTTGACCCTTGACCTATAAGATGTGGTCTGAGAAGTGCAAAGAGCCCCCATTCCCCTTAGAGCCACCCCCACCTTGGGCTTGCTGCAGTGCCCGAACCTCCTGTTGGTCACCCTTGGTCTCTGCTGCAGTATTAGCACGATCACTCTGCCCCTTCTAAAGCCTGTAAGGGAGCTAGAATTACTCAGGCATTGGTGAAGTTGGAGGGGAGGGGAATGGATACAAACATATTAAAACCTACTGGCCCAAAAGTCTCACACTTTTACTTAAACTGATGTACTCTATTGGTTATTAACTCCTGGCTTAGTCCTGGGGGGAGCTTTATTCATCCCTTGAGAAGCAAACAATGAAAAGGGAGGAAGAAGGGATAAAGAATGAGGAGGAAGGAGACCATTTCTGTGATCGTTTCTCTCTCTCCATAAGTGGCTTCCTAGTAGTCCAGTGGGTGTCGACGACGACGACGACGACGATGATGGCAGTCATCACTGTGTCCATTTTACAGATGGAGAAACAAGGACTTACAGATGCTTACCTGTAACTCCTTGTGGAGACCCAGAGACCTCATTTAACAAAGAGCAATGCCCGTATTGCACTGACTTGGTGTGATTCTTCAGAACCCTGGGAGAGATATTGATGGCCTCCTCTGAAGGAAAAGTAAAGTAAGAAATTACCCCACTTTTCAGATAAATTAAGTCTTGGGGTGCCTGGGTGGCTCAGTGGGTTAAAGCCTCTGCCTTCGGCTCAGGTCATGATCCCAGGGTTCTGGGATCGAGCGCCGCATCGGGCTCTCTGCTCGGCGGGGAGTCTGCTTCCCTTCCTCTTTCTCTGCCTGCCTCTCTGCCTACTTGTGATCTCTGTCTGTCAAATAAATAAATAAAATCTTTAAAAAAAAAAAAGATAAATTAAGTCTTTAAGCTTGATGTGAAAAATGACACCTAGGATATACACCCAGCTGGGGATTTATGAGAGTACAGTTCCACCCCAATAGCCCTAGAGGCAGCAAAATGTTATTAGAACACTAGGGATGCACCCTGTGCCAGTCTGTCCAGAATTTTAACCGCCAGTGTCCAGTCACACCTCAGACAGATGAAGAGAGTAATCCTCCTCAGTTTGCCATTAGTTCTGCCTCTGGGTTATCCCTCAGGACTCTGTGGTCACCTCAGATGGCATATCTGTCAGGTTCCCAAGAGAAACAGAACCAATAGGGTATGTGTGTGTGTGTGTGTGTGTGTGTGTGTATTATTATCTCTCCGTAGATGATGGATGGATAGTAGGGGAAAGAGAGATTTCAGAAATTGGCTCACATGATTGTGGGGGCTGACCAAGTCCAAATTCTGCAGGGCAGCCTGGCTAGCTGGAGACCTAGGGAAGAGCTGGTGTTGCTGTTTAAATTTGAAAGCTGTCATCTGGCAGAATTCCCTTTTCCTGGAGGACCTCCAGGACATCCAGGACTGGATGAGGTCCACACCCATTATGGAAGGTAATCTGCTTTACTCAGAGTCTACTGATGTGAATGATAATCTCATCTAAAAATGCCTTCACAGCAATATCTAGCTTCCAGTTTGTCCAAAAACTAGATACCATGGCCTAACCAAGTTGACACATAAAATTAACAATCACAGCTGGGCAGGGAAGTACCCAGAAATGGGGGTGGGTATCTGTGTTTACAAACAGGCTTGTTGCTGAGCTAGACTTGATGGGAGGTAAACAGGAGGGAGGTGCAGCCACAGTACTCCTGCTTCTGACCTCGGTCAGAGTCAGGATAAAGAGTCTGTGTGGCCTCCTGGGGAGAGAGCTGATTCTTTCCAGCTGCATTTGAGCAAACTGGCTTGCTGCATTTGAGCAAACTGGCTTGTTGCTAAAGGTATGAGAGGAGGTGGCTCTTTTGAGAGCTGTATTACTCCATCAAGCACATCCTGCCCCAGGCCCCACTTGTGTATGCAACACCCCTCCATTCTCCCAATAACATCACTAGCACACAGGTAGGAGCACACACACCATCTTCCAGGGAGACCCACAAAGGGCCTTAGAGTGACCAGAGTTCTGGATTGATCTGCACCCACACTCTGAGGGTTTTGCACTCATCCAACTTGATCTCCCTGAGCCATCATCCTAGCAGTGTGACAGAAGAGCCGTGGCAAGTCCAACAGGCAAGACAAGCACTTTGAAACCATGGGAAATACTAGACCACTGCATAAAATAGGAAAGTGATTCTCTCTGATGGGCTTCCATTGCAAAGGCTCAAAGGCAGTTGGGGAACTGTAGAGGAAGCGGGAGTTTGGGAAGAGACTTGTTACCAGCAAGTCTGGGGAGAGGAAGAGAGGGGGTAGGTGAAGAGGAAGGGAGAGCTGTAGAGGAGAAGGGGAGCTACTGACCCAGAGCAGCAGAAAACTCTGGTCCTGGTCTCTAGAACAGGAGAAAGAATGAGCTAGAGATATCTCATTCAGAGCCCTGGTAATCAGGGCAGTGTGAAGGTGGCCTCTTAACTGGGACCAACACAGAGGCACTAGACATCATTAGCTGGATATTCCTGGTGAAAGTCATGTATTTTTAGCCTTGATTATCTGAATAACTTGCTCAAGTAGCTCTAACCTGAGGTAAAATTGGATTGGCAAAGAGAGAAAAGTAAAAACCTGGAGTGGGAACTCTGGACAGCAGAGCTGGGCTGGGGCAACATCAGAAGTTGGCAGTTGATCTCAGGTGTCATTCTCTGGCCTCCCCCCAACCCCCTGTGCTCAGAGGCCCTATCTGCAGCGACCTTCCCACTTGGTGTCCCTGAACCCTCCTCATCGAGGACCTACAGCAGACAAGCCCATGAAGTCTCACACAGTCCTACAAAATGATGAGGCTATCTCACAGTCATTGTGCTTTGTCTTGCACTCAGGAGGATTTAATACCTCTCATCTCACTTGGGAATTAAGAGTCACCCCCTCCAGGCCTGGAGGTACGACAGGCAAGCTAGTGATTCCATCTGGCCTCTAACTCAGTGGCCTGTGATAGTTCCCCTTTTGCAGTTTCTGACAAAATACTGAGCTGGTAAAACTCAGAGGACCTTAGTGCTGACCTTGTCTACCCCCTTCATTGCATAGGAGAGGAAACTGAGGCCCAAGGAGACTATAAAAACTATGTAAAGTTGCACAACTTGTTGGTAGCAGGGTCAGGATTGGAACCCAGAGGACTTCACTCCTAGTTTCACTAAGATTCCTCCTTGCTGAGAAGAGCTGATCCATTTACACTGTGGTGTTAGTGACTAATAATGACTTAATCCTGCCTTCTTGGAGTATCTCAAGTTTTACTGAAAAAGGAAATTGTCAACCACTTGCCAAGTAGGGCATAAGAGGGTGAGTTAAAGGAGGTTAAAATTAGGATTAAAGGAAAACATTCTTGGTTCTCCTCAGTTCATACTACAAAGGCTGTCAGCTCAGCTGTTTACTTAATAGGCTTGAATTGCATAATAATTCACCCACCATACCACCTTGGGGTCTGGCTGGAAATATACACTCTTGTAATCCTTGACATGGAAGGGAACTTGGAGACCATCTCATTATGGACTGGCAAGCACAGGGCACTTTGCCATGCATCTCCCTCCCACACCTTGCAAGACAGACTGATCACTCCCAGATCATTTGCTCCTCTTTCCTCATCCCCATCACTGCTGAGAAGGCACCAGTTCTGAATCCTTTTCAACCAAGAGCTTGTACCAGTGGATTACAATGGATTAAGGCATTGATAATCAAAGTGTGATCTGTGGATCTGCAGCAGTGGCCTCATCCTGGTGCCACTTAGGGATGCATAACATCAGCCTCAGGCCAGAGCTACCAAATCAGAATCTGCCTTTTGATATGTTTCTAGGCAATCCACATGCACACTGAGCTTTGAGAAGCTATGGGGTTTCTTCCCCTGCTAACACAGAGAGACTGTGCTTAGAGTAGTGGAACAAACACTCTTTAGAGGTGGAAGTGTAATGGGTGGAAAGGTCATGAGCCTGAAGCCAGACCCTCTGGGTTAACCCTTGTCACTATTATGTGACTTGGAGTGTAAGGGCCTATTCAGCCAGAGCAGCCCCATCCCGGCTGAACTGCCATTTTGTTGTAAAACTTAAATTAACTCTGCCCCCCACCCGCCCGTCCCCAGGGGAACTTACTTAAAAACAAGTCCCAGAAACCAGTCCCAGGTAACAAAGTCCAAATACAAGCATGGGTCAGGCCAGGTGGAGGTATTCAGTCAGTGGGGGCGCATACTGTCTCCTAGCCACCAAGGAGTATGGGCTCCACCCTTTGGGCACCTTTTGGGCACCAATTCTGACCAAGGTGATAGGCTGGTTCAAATGTCTACTAGGGTAAATTGTAATTCAGTTGGTCACCTAGCATGACTGTGCAGCTTTCTCTGTGTGTTACAATTTCATTGGCCACCTGTGTTTGGAGGCCCAACCGCATGGCCTTTGCTCTATAAAAGTTAGTCTGTGAAACAGAGAGGGGTTGTCCTCTCTGTAAGGGGCGGCCCCGACCGGTCTGTTTGATGGTTGGTTTGATTCTTGATGCTTGGCGTGAAATAAAGCTTTGCTTGACCTTCGCTTTACATCAGTCTCGCTCCTTTAATCACGGACCCATTATTGGGGGTCCCAACAAGAGTAAGTCACATGAATGAGGCCATTAGACCGAACACTGTGGCCAAGTTCATGTCTAATTCACCTCTGAACCCTGGTACCTAGAATGCGTAGGAGCTCAGTAAATGCTAAGGAAGAGAATTATCAGTGGGCTTTGGTTTCCTCCCTCACAACTGAAGTTGTACTAAAGAATGGCTTCCAGCCCTCACACCCATGTGACCACAATACACTGACTCATGTTCTGGCTTAACTAACATGAGACAAGTGGGTTAGCAGAAAGCTAGCAGGAAGGGTGAGTTTCTGCCCATGAAAACTTCTTCTGAGTGCAGACGCTAGGCTGGGAAGCTGTGGGTTAGAGACACTGGCCTTTCTACTGCTCAGCCCCAGAAACCTTGGTCAGGCCCAGGTAGCTTCCCGTGACCCTCTCCTCCTTGTTCCAGGTCTCCATTGCTTCTTTCAGCTTCTCCACCATACCTTAGACTCCCTGGCTTCTTCCTTCCTCTCCCCAAGCCTGGATATGTATAAGACAGTCTCCCCAGCACCTCACTTCTCTGCCACCCATTCCATCAGGCATAAGAACACCTTTTGGGGGGTTCACCACAGGCAAACTGAGACTGGGGGTTACACAAAGCCCATGGAGTTCCCATAATGCCCCCAGAGGCCTATAATCTCCAAGCCCCCTTTGCACTCCTCACCTCCCACCCTTTCCAGACTAAGGAGGCCATCTTGCTGGAATAGCCTTTTTACACTCAGATGATTTGCAGCACTCAGCTCACTAGCCCCCATCTGGAGCCCCAGTGAGCAGCCCCAGTCTTTGAAAATCTGCCTCTCAAGGGGAGCTGACAGAAATCCAAGAAAGAAGAAGAATGAGGAGGAGGAAAAAGAAAAGGCAAGAGGAGAGGAAAGAAAAAGAAAGAGCCAGAAAATAAAGGCACCCTTAGCTATTTGAGGGTCTTACTCTAGCCTGATGGAGTACCTGACATGTCTACAACATGTCTTACCCTCTTTGAGAAACCACCATTTGTTCTCCTCCACAGGCCTGGACTCAGCAGCCTCACCATCCCACCAAGATAGAGTCTCCCTAATGTTTTGGTAAGATAAGGCTGCTGGCTTCCTGGGATTCTCAGGCAAACCAGTCACAGACTGACTTGATAGTAGGATATTTTACCTTATGCATGAGTTGGGTGCTTAAACCCATATTTGAAAAGTGTTGTAATGCTTTCGTTGTAAGGGGAAAAATGAGATATATAAGAATAAGCACTGCAAATACATGCTTGCAAAGTTATTCCCCAAGTAACCGGTTATATTCAAAGCATTTAGCAAATAAAGCAACCAATCAGAACAGATTCCTGGCCATAAACTTGTAGAACTGGGAAGGCTGCCCTGAAGGCTGGGTTCCTATCAGCCCCGCTTCGGAACCTTTAGGTGTCATTTACATGCTAATTATCTTGACTGCCAGGTCTAAAAATCAGCATTTCCAAGGCCCTGGATGTGAAATGACCAAGAATTCTGAGCTGACAGAAGGCATGTGCAGTTACCCGTTGAGCCAAAGACCTGTCTCCAGGACAATATTCCCTCATTGGCAATCCAGGGAACTGGACTGTTCCAACGTGGCTGGCTGATTTCTTGAGATATTCATTCAGTTTTATTACTGTTAGTGCCAATCGAGTTAATTTTCTCCTTTGACTCCCTTTTTGGACAAACAGCCAGGCCTTTGAGTCCTGGAGGTCTCTGATGCACTTGGCAAAGGAGAAAAGGATCCAGACTTTAATTTCTAAATCCTACTTTGGATTTAACTCAGAGCTGTGAGGCTCATGTTCTGAAAAGGGAATGTTTCCAGTGAATGAAGGGCAGAGGACAGGCAATGGCTCATCCTTGGAGGGTGGGATTAAGTAGGGTGTTGGGAAGGGGGGAGGACAGGTGGCCCACATGTGCGGGGGATCAGAGTTCCAGGTATTCGGGGTGCTCATGAGGAAGGATGGCTCCTTGGAATGCCAGCAGAGGCTGCAGTCTGGGGTCTTGTTACTCAACATGTGGTGCATGGCCAGGAATGTCAGCATCCTGGGAGCTCATCAGAAATACAGACACACTGGATCCAAAGTTGTAGTTTTGCAAGATTGCCGAGTGACTTGTGTGCATACTGGAGTTTGAGAAGTACTTCTCTAGGCTCTGCTTGGGAACCTCAGCAGGGATGCCCAGACAAACTCAGCACAAAGGAAGAGAGTGGGCTTTCAACACTGGAACACTCCCCACTGGCCTTGGACAAGATACTTCAGGCACAGCAGTCATAAGCCTTTCCCCAATTTTCTGGATGTTGTAAGCGTCAATGTTTCCAAACAACCCAAGGGAGGGGGAGGACCTCCAAAATACAACTGAGATGGAATTTCCCATCCCTAAAGGTGACAGCTTGAAGCAGAGTTGGTGGATTTACAAAGTGTAAGGAAATCTGATGTGTCTTTCACCTGAGTACTGTGGAGGAAATTTATAGTCTTTACTTGATTAAATGGATTTCCTGACAAACTGTGTGTGAAATACCTACTCCCTATCATCACCACACTCAATAGATTTTAATACTTATTGTTGAAAATTCACCAAAATATCTGCAATTAGTTGGTTTTTTGCTGCATAACAAACTCAAGATCTTAGTGGCTTGTAACAACAAATGCTGCTTTTCTTTGTTCATGGACCTCGGGCTCTCTCTGGCTCTGCAGGAATCACTTGGACTTGACCCCAAGCCACAGTTTGAGCTTACGTCTCTTCCACGTGTCTCCTCATTATGGTACCAGCAGCTCCCCAAGGCACATCCCTCTCATTGCAGATGGCAGATGGCAGAAGCAAAGCATCCAAGCCAAACTACACAGGCATTTAAAGCCTCTGCTTAGCATCACATATGCTCACATTTTATTGGCTGAAGCAAGTCACATGGCCAAATCCAGCTAGGTGTGGATGTATGTTCCACCTACTTTATTGAGAAGCAGTGCAAGGTCATATGGCGGAAGAAGTCGGAGAGGGAGAAACGGGAACAGAAATCCAATTTTGCACAACACTTTAACCCATTTTCCTGCCTTGGTAAACCTAATGAACCTATATAAGGCTGTCTGAGTTGATGAAGTCTCTGACCAGTCAGGGGCTCTCCAGGACCAAGAATGTAAGCAGGCACAGAGACGGCTGCTTCTCCATAGAATGCGGAGGCTGTTATTTTAAATATACCCACTCATTTCTTATGAACCTGATCTGAAGGCACAAAAAACAAAAAAACAGTCAACTTAGGGAATAATTTGTGTGGTCTGGTTAGTCAAGATTTGCCTAATTAAATATAAATTAACTTAATTTTTAACTTAATATTATAAATTTTGAAGACTATTTAGTACAAATTCAGTACATGATTTTTGGTATAGTAATAGCAGCAAGAGTAATGACAAAATCTATTGAATGCTTAGAATGTGCCAGACACATTCAATCCTCAACCAATCTTATGAGTTAAGTTATATTGGTATCCCAATCTTACAAATAAAGAAACTGAAGCCTAATTACTAATAATTATTTTTCTCAGGGTCATACAGTCAGCGAGAAACATGAAACATTCTTGAACTGAACTTCTCTTAGCTTTATTGTTCTTGCCTATGAAATGAAAATAATAAACCCCACCCTGATATTATTACTGATAAAGGTAATACGTATAGTAGCCAGGTATATTGTACACTATCTGTAAAAGACACCTACTTTAAAGGAACACAGCTTCTTGATCTGAAACAGGAAGGCGATGCCTGAGGTCTTTCCTCACTGTAGGAAGTGGGCTTAACTGTTCTGGTAATCAACTCCAGAGGGGGAATAATAGCAGGTAATCAAGTTATTAATTTCTTCCAAGCTTCCTTCCAAATTAGTAAATGAGGACTTGAAAACAATATTAAGGCAGGGTTGAGGATTTTCTAAGAAGTATTGTACTTTCATCTCTTCCCTGTGGTGGGATGGGGAGATTCAAAACAGAGGGTGGAGGGAGAAATACAAATTGGTGGTTGAACTTGTATCAATCTTTTCCTGGGAGCTAGCCAGTGGAAGGCTGGGGAATAGAGCCCGCATACCAGAGAAATCAATCATCACCTTTTATTTTATATCTAGACTAAAGATGCCATTCCTGTTGCAAATCCATTTTTTTTAAAGATTTTATTTATTTATTTGTCAGAGAGAGAGAGAGAGCGAGAGAGCAAGCACAGGCAGACAGAGTGGCAGGCAGAGGCAGAGGGAGAAGCAGGCTCCCTGCCGAGCAAGGAGCCCGATGTGGGACTCGATCCCAGGACGCTGGGATCATGACCTGAGCCGAAGGCAGCCGCTTAACCAACTGAGCCACCCAGGCGTCCCGCAAATCCATTTTATAATCCCTAAAGACATGCAAAATCAAAAGACCATAAAAGAATGTTATTAACAAATTGAGAAGTGTAAGAATCAATAGGACATGCTTCCTTGTGGAATGTGTTTAAAAAAGAATCAACCACAGACCCCATAGCCATTGAAAGGATAATAAAGAAATACTATGGGCAACTCCACATACATAAGTTCAACAACTTAGTTGGAATGGTCCAATTCCTTGAAATCCACAAAGAATCTAACCAAGATGAAATAGTTAACCTGAATAGTTTTAGAACTATAAAAACCAATTAAATGTACAATTAAAAACTTTCCACAAAAGAAATCTCTAGGCTAGTTTCACTGGCAAATTATACCAAGCAGATAACAAAATCAAATATACACAATCTTTTTCAGGACATAGAAGAAGAAAAATGTCCCAACTAGTTTTATAAGGTCAATTTTACCTTGATATCAAAATCAGACAAAGAGTACAAAAAATTAAAAATATAGATGAACATCTCTCATGAATTTAGAAGCAGAAATACTCAACAAAATATTACCAAGTTGAATCTAGGAATATATAGAAAGAATCATACACCATGACCAAGTAGGATTTATTCTAGGCATAAAAGCTGGTTCATCATTCAAAAAAATAATTTAAACTTATCTACTATATCAATAAGCTAAGAAGAAATATATGGTCATGTAAATTGAAATAGAAAAAGCATTTCACAAACTCCCAAACCAACTCATGATAAAAAATCTCAGCAGATTAAGAATAGAAGGGAACCACTTCAACCTGATAAATAGCATCAACAAAACCCTTCAGCTAACATCATAGTTATTGGGGAAATACTGAATGCCTTCCCCCTAAAATCAGAAACAACTCAAACCAACTATGTCTACTTTCCCCACACTTATTCAACATATTACTGGAAGTTCTAGGCTCTGCAATAAGGTAATAATTAAAAATAAAAAGCGTATACATTAGAAAGAAAGACATAAAATTTTCCCTATTTGCAGATAACATGATTATCTATACAGAAAATCCCAAGTAATCTACCAAAAACTCCCATAAATGGTAAGTGAGTGGATTAGTCTATCAGTGCTGCCATAGGAAAATACCAGACTGGGTGGCTTAAACAAGGGAATTTACTTTCTCAAAGTTCTGGAGGCTAGAAGTCCAAGATCAAGATCAACAAGGTTGATTGCTGGCTTGCAGACTGTCAGCCTTCTCATTGTGTCCTCACAAGGCCTTTCCTCTGTGTGCAGGTTCCTGTGTGTATTTCTCTTCCTCTTCTTATAAGGACACCATTCTTATGCATTAGGTCTCCACCCTTATGACCTCATTTCATTTTAATTACCTCCTAAAAGATCCTCTCTCCAAATACACTCACACTAGCTTCAACACATGAATTTTGAAGGGAGAGAATTCAGTCTATTAATCTCACAAAACAAACTGAGGGTTGCTGAGGGGGATAGGAGGGTAGGGAGAGGGTGGTTGGATTATGGACATTGGGGAGGGTATGTGCTATGGTGAGTGCTGTGAAATGTGTAAGCCTGACGATTCACAGACCTGTACCCCTGGGGAAAATAATGCATTATATGTTAATAAAAATAATTTTTAAAAAAAGAAGAATGAGTTTAGTCACATCTTAGGACACAAAGTCAAAACACAAAACTCTATCGTATTTCTAAATATTAGTAGTGAGTAATTGGAACAAAAAAAAGTTACCATGTAAAATAACTCCTCTCAGAAGGAATATGTAGGTATAATTCTAACAAAATATACATAAAGTCTATGTGCTGAAACTCTGAAAAGCTGATGAAATAAATCAAAGACCTAAATATATGCAGAACCATACCATGTTCATGGATTAGAAGATACAACATAGGAAAAATGCCAGTTTCCCCCCAAACTGACCTATGGATTGGATACAATTTCACCCAAACTCCTAGCAGAATTTTTATAGATATATGACAACCTGATTCTAAAGTCAATACGAAAGGCAAAGAAACTAGAATAGCCAAAAGAATATTGGCCTTGAAAGAATCCCACTATTCAGTTTTAAGATTTACCTTAAAATAAGCAAGACAGTGTGGTATTGGCTGAGTGAAAGGGGCAAGTCTGGAAAGGTTACATACTATATTGTTCCATTTATATGAGATTTGAAATTCTCAAAAAGAAGTATAGTGAGAGAGAGCAAATAAGTGTTCATCAGGAGTTAAGAGTGAAGAGGGTGTGACTAAGGCAATGCAGTATAAGACAGCATTTTGGGTGATGGAACTGTTCTGTACCTTGATTGTGGTTGGTGTGCTTAAACTCACGGACCTTTCCATACAAAAAAAAAAAAGCCAATTTTGATGTATGTTAATTTTAAGAAGTCAATTTCTTGGGGGGACAGATTTTTTTAATTGGAAGAAATAAACACACATGATGGCAGAAATTATTATTGTCCCCTAATATCCATCCTCCCTTTCTTCCTTTTAATAATGGACTTCTCTCTGCGTGTGAGTGTTGGGAGGGCACATGGCTGCCCAGAGACTGGTTTCCCAGCCTCCCTTGCAGCTAGATGTAGCCTTGTAACTGGGTTTTGCCGAGTGAGGTAGGAGCACCTCCTTGGGAAAAAAAAAAAAAAAAAAAAAGGCTATTTATGCCCTCTCTTTACTTCTTCTTCTTCTCCTGGAGGTGGTGCTGATGAGCTACTCTCAACTACAAAGACAAGGACAACTGGAGCAGGCACCTTAGACCCATGTGAGGCCAGCTGGGAATCTGGGTGATGGCATGAAGTGGAGCCCAACTTTCTGCCCTGGTCTGGTAGGTAAGAGAAAGAAACTTTGAAGTTATGTAGGCTGTTGCATTTGGCAGCCTCTTTGTTGAACCAGCTTACTCCTTACCATAGTTAAGACAGATTATTCATTGTAGAAAAATATAAAGGACAAAATAAAAGTCATCCAGAGTCTTACCCTCCAAGAGAGACACACTTCGATCTTACCTTGGCCCTTCCTAAATGCTGGCAGGGTAACATTAAAAAAAGAAATCTTCCAAAGAGAATGAGCTTATCTGGTATTGTGTAGATTTCTTGAAGAATCCTGGATTTGGGAGGTGGGATATGGGGATAGAATTCCCCCTTGGATTTCAATACCCATCCCCCCTTCCCAGGAAATACCACTGTCTGGACATTGTGTCATTAACACATTACTACTCAGGGTGAGAGTGAAACCAGGTTTATAACCAGCTCTTGTGGAAGACATATTCCTGTAGTATCCTGAGTGAGAGAAATTAGTTCCAAATCATTAAGAGCTTGGTCTTTGGAGCTGGAAAGTCATGGGTTCAAGGCTTAGTTCCACTTCTTATTTATGTGTGTAAACTTCTTATTTATGTGTCTTAACCTCTCAGAATTTCAGTTTCCTCTGCTCTAAAATGGGAATGAATAATACCACCTCCCATTGTGTGAATAAAATGTGATGATAGACATAAAGGTATAGCACTGGGTCTATCACATAATAAATTCTCAGAGATGGGGGGCTATTCCATTATTCATACACCATATGCTGAGGACCTACAATATTCCAGGCACATCTCTAGGCACTGGGGAGATAGCAGTGAGTCTCTCTCTCTCTCACACACACACACACACACACACACACACACAAATTCCTTGCTTTTTTTTTTTTTTTAATTCCTTGCTTTCTTATATCTTACCTTCCAGTGGAGGAGACAGGCAATAAACAAAATTTTTAAATGATAGTAGATCTGATGAAATTAAGATGGAAAGTGGCTTATCGTTAATAACACTAATAGCTCAGGCATGTGTGAAGATGCTTGGCTCCAGTTTCCTCCCTCAGTTCCACAGGGTCTGTGCAGAACTGAGCAGGGTGGGTATGGACACTGAGGACATTAAAGGACTTAAACAGGAGAGATCATGAAATGAATATCTTTGTGGGCCATGGCAGATGCCCTGCTCTCTGTGTGAAGTGTTCTCCATTGCTAAGAATGGCTGAAGCCTTCACCTCTCAGAGTCCTGCAGTTACAGGGCAGGAGGATGAGCCTGGATTTCTAAGGACAGGGGCAGGAGGCAGAAGTCTCTGGTACACCAACAAGGTTTCAGATCTTCTGACCCTCTCTTGAGAATGCAGGTAGCCCCCTTTGGGGGCCACTAGAGAATAGAGTTAACTTTTCCAGCTGAATGGATGGCAAGTTGTTTCTACTTAGAAAGAATTCTCTATCCGTGAACCAAAAACTAAACAACAGTTCTCAGAATTCTGTTATTTATCAGAATCCCATCTAGATTAGAGAAAACAACAACAACAACAACAAAAACCCACCTAAGCCATTGTATTCCCAGAAAGTCTGTTTCAGTGCAACTCAGGGATGCCGACCAGGGATTCTTGTTCCCTGATGATTTAGATGTGCCCTCAGTGTTCAAAACCACTGGTTGCAGATCCAACTTCCATCCTCAAACCAAATCACCAACCACTTCTTGTCCCCGGGCAGGAATGGTCCTGATGCTATGCCTTTGTAGAGCCAGCTTGCCACTTCTGCCCCTGGAGGTTACAGAAGGACGGGAATGATGGTGGAGGGACTCGAAACACTCCCACAGAACCAGGCTGCTTCCCAGTGGAGCAGAGTTCATCGGTCATGCTATCCCTCTAGCCTGCAACACTTGCTCTTCCACTCTTCATGGCTTCTCTAAGCCTGACCAACCTTCAGACCTTTTGCTTCCGATCCCCTCTGTTGACAGCGTCCCATAACAGCCTCTACTTTTTTTGAAATCTGGCCCATGAGTAGTAATAGGGCTTTACAATTTATAAAGTACCATTGCATATATTATGTCATTTAGTGTTTTTAGCACTCAATAATGTGGATATTATAATAACCATATTACAAAGGAAGAAGCCACAAATTTAGGGTGTTGAATGATGTGCAAAAACCCTGAACCTGTAACCAACAGGTCTGGAGCCCAGGTCTCCTTCCTCCAAAGTGCCCTCAATTCCTGCCCTACATGGCAGGTTCCCGTTGGCAGTACTGTGCCACCTGCCCATTTCATTTCTGTAGGTGTCAGCGTGGTTGGTTTATTCTTCCCAAGTGTTTGATCATAAAAATTACATTTTGTTTTCCTTCTCTGTTGTGTTAAAATGTTTCATTCATGGTAGTCCCAATTTGAATGAATTTATTAAATATACATTGTTCACCTAGCACATATTCTTAAATTACACTATTTACAAAAACAAATTGAAATTCATTTTCTGGAAACGATCGGTTGCATAAAATAAGCACACTTTTCTAGCTTTAGTGCTAAGTTCTAATTTAGAGAGCCAATGTGGACGTGGGCTGGGCTGAGTTGTTCTTTCCCTATAATTTGCTGTGAGCACAGAAGGTTCAGGAATCATGAGGGTTTAGGTGCTGTTGCATCTTTAACAACACCCTTCATGGGGTCACACCTTTACCCACACAAGCCCATGCATAGGCACTCATTTAGTGTGGGTACTGGAAGGTCTCAGGGTAGCAGCATGGCACTTTTTCTGGAAGGTCATCAGCTC
This sequence comes from Mellivora capensis, assembly GCA_004024625.1. Classification (NCBI taxonomy): domain Eukaryota; kingdom Metazoa; phylum Chordata; class Mammalia; order Carnivora; family Mustelidae; genus Mellivora; species Mellivora capensis. The sequence continues at coordinate 22,802 of PISX010002574.1, read as the reverse complement.
CATCAATTTCACATTTTCTTGAAGGAAAATTACAAATGATTAATTAGAGGTACAGAGTCATCTGGAAGATACATTCAGATGATTTGCACATTGAACAAAAAACATTGCCTTTTGCCGCATTCTTGAATCCCATCACTTTAAAGTGCACTGATGGAAATTGTCAGAACTCAGTCAACTTCATTCAAATCCCAAAGACTCCAGCACAATAGATTTGGCAAGGGACATTTCCGATTTTCCTCTCACACAGCTCAGATTTCTTCATCATTCACAGCAGTCAAGTTTAGCAGCTCTGATGCATAGAGGGAACTGGTGGGCTGCCAGCTGCAGCATTGTGTGGATCTGGAGATATTTCCAATTAGACAAGAGTAGGAGGCTGCCTCCAAGAGAAATGGGAAGATGACTACTCCCTTTGTGCTATGAAAGGGAAGAGAATTTGACCCTCTGGGGAGAGATTTCACAGTTGGGAAATAGCTACATCTTCACTCAGTTTCCTGCAAGGGATCCATGCAGTGGACTAGAACATAGGTCTTCCTTTCTCCATGCTGAGCTGATGCTGAGCATGGTGAGACCACACTGGACTCCTGCATTTCCCCTTGGCTGTCTCACGTCACTGTGCCTTTGCTCAGTCTCTACCTTACACCAGGTAGGAATAACCATGGAGTAGGCATTGCAAAAGAAAAGATGTGTGCCCTGAAAGATGAAGGCATAGCAAAATAAACTACCCAAATGTAGAACAGACAGGGGAGAACTTTAAAAAGTGAAACCAGACAACAATGATTTGTTGGACAAATCAGGCAGTCCAACTTACATGCAATTTGAACTCCCAGAAAAGGGGGAGGAGGAAGAGTGGGAAAATATATAAAGGAATAATTTTTTTCCAAATTCTATAAATACTTTATAAACCCAGAGATCCATGAAGATCAGAAAGCCTAAGGAAGATAAACACAAAGTAAACCACACTGGATCACACCATATTTAAATTCCTGAGCCCTAATAGAAAAGATAGACAATAACAAGCATGTGGAGAAATTGGAACCCTCATACATTGCTGGTGGGAAAGTGAAATAATGTGGCTGCTATGGAGAACAGTTTAGCAATTTCTCAAAAAGATAAAATAGATTTACCATATGATCCAGCAATTCCATTCCTAAGTACATATCCACGAGAATTGAAAATACAGATACACACAAAAATTCATACACAAATGTTCATTGTGGCATGATTTGTAATAGCCAAAATGTAAAAACAACTCAAGTGTCCATCAACTGATGACTGGATAAACAATATGTAGTGTAGTTATACAATGAAATATTATTTGGCCACAAAAAGGAATAAAGTTCAGATTGTCCGATTGCTTTTACATGCAATGTCCAGATAGGCAAATGAATACAGACAAACAGTTGATGAGTGGTTTCCAGGGACTAGAGGGTAAGAGAGTGGGAATGACTGCTAATGGGAATAGGATTTCTTTTCAGTGTGTTGAAAATGTTTTGGAATCCAACAGTGGTGACTGATGCACATTCTGGATATACTATAAACTATAGCAAGTGAATTTTATGGCTAATGAATTAGATCTCAATGAAGGTGTGATTAAAGAAAAACAGACAAAATATAAAAATAAATTCCTGAGCCCAAGTCATAAAAAGAGCCTCTTAAGAGCCAGACAAAAAAAGATGTGTTAAGTACAAAGAAACAAAGAGTGGCTATAGATTTCTAGTAAGAGATTATAAAAAAAAATAAGAGAATGGAACAAAATGTTTAACATAATAAAATAAGAAAGGGTCATCCTAGAATTATATACCCATTAAGAGGAAGAAAAATTGAAGACTTTTCAGACAAATAAAAGCTAAGATAATTCTTCACAGACCTGTACCATGAGAAGTGGTAAAGATGAAGGGACTTGATCACAGATGGGAACTTGAATCTTCACAAAGAAGTGAGAAACAACAGAAATTTTAAATATCTGGGTAACTATAAAATACTCATTCTTATTCTAAAAAACAAACTCCTTAAAAGATAGTTACCTACTTAAGGCAAACATAATGATAATATATATATAGCCAGAGTTCATAATGTGAGTAGGAGTAAAATACATAACAGTAGTACAAAAGATGGGAGGGAGAGATGGCAGTGTAACTGTATTTTTCTTATGTGTGAGGAAATATGATATTATCTAAATGTAGATTTTGATCATTAGAGATGAATATGATAAACTTCAAAACAAACTTACACACTAAAAAGATATAGCTAATAAGCTAATGGTGGAGATAACAAAGAATAATAAAATACATTTAATATAAAATAAGGAGGAAAAGAAAAAAGGAACAAAGGAGACATGAAAAATACAAAATATAGAAAACAAATAATAAGGTGGTAAACAACCCAAATATATCAGTAATTACCTGAAATGTAAGTGGCCTAACCCTTGCTGTCCAATACACTAACCACTGGCCACATGCAGTCCTTTAAGTTAGTTTAAAATTTACTAAAATAAGCAATTTAGCTCTTCAGTCACACTAGCAATGTTTCAAGTGCTCAGTAACCAGCTAGTTACTGCTAGTTAGTGGCTAGTGTATCAAACAGATAATTTATAATGTTTACATTATCAGAGAAAGGTCTATTGGAAAAGACTCATGTAAATATTCCAATTAAAAGCAAAATTATGAAACCGAATAGAAAAGCCAGAGCTATCTTCCAAAACAAAACACAGGCACACATGCGTGTGCGCACATGTGTGGTGATGAAGAGGGTCAGAAGTTAAAGGATGGAAAAAGATATATCATGCAAAGACGAATTATAAGAAATCTGGAGTGGTTCTATTAATGTCAGACAAAGCAGACTTCTGAATAAGGCACACAACCAAGGATGAAAGGGAACATTTCAGAAGGGTAAAGGACTCATTTTACTTAACAACCTTTAATACTAAAGAAGATTTAAAAATACTAGACATGTTAGTACTCAGTAAGAGATTCAGAACTACACTAGACATATCTTCCTGCATGAAACAACATGAAAAGTTGGATAAAATATGTGAAACAGAGGTCTTCAAGGCATTAGACAGCAGGCAACAAAGGACTGTGGTTCCCTGAGAGACAGGAAACAAATGGGGTGAACCCAATAACTGCTTCATCTACAGGCTCTGGTGCAGGGATGGGGAGCACAGGTGGAGCCTGGTGACTCACTGAATGGAGAACCCAGAGCTGATGGTCCAGGGAGATGAAAGCAGCTGGAGATCATAGGACAGAATGCCAGAGAAGAGAAACTTGTATGAAGAGACAACTCCAGAGATCATAGGGCTATACAGATGTCAAAACTTTAAAAACTGTACACTTAAATGTACACAATTACTACATGTTAATTATAGCTCAATAAAGCCTCTTTAAAAAAAGATAAGGACACATATGAGCAATTTTATGTCAATAAATTCAAACCAGGTAAATAAAACGGACAAGTTTCTTGAAAATGCAAATGTCAAAACTGTCTTCAAAAGAAACAGACAACTGAACAATTGTATATGTATTTAAGAAATTACAATTGCATAATTGCAGGGTTTGCACAAAGAAAATCATAGGCACAGATGACTTCACTGGAAAGTATCTGAAACACTTAAGGAAAAAATACTCTAATTCTACCCCCCTTTTTTTTGGGAAATTAGAGGATGAAACACTTCTCAGCTTATTCATGGGGCCAGCATTACCCTGATACCAAAACCAAACAAAGGCATTACCAGAAAAGAAAATTGCAGACCAATATCATTCATGAACATGGATTTAAAAATCCTTAAGGAATCTTAGAAAATCAGTTCCAACAATATATAAAAATAATAACACATCATGACCAATTTGGTTTATCCCAGGAATGCAATTTTCATTTAACATCGGAAAATCCATTAATGTAATTCACTGTATCAACAAATTAAAAATTAATAAAAACCAAATAAATTTAGGAAAATCATTTGAAAAAATTGAAAGCACAGTTATGAAAAATCTCTCAGCAAACTAGAAATAGAACAGAATTTCCTAAACCTTATAAAATGCATCTATGAAAAACTTAAAACAACTAATACTATCTTGAGATTACTGATGGATAAAGAGTATGCTTTCTTCCTAAGTTCAGGAATTGGATAGTGTATCCTTGTTCACTGCTTTTATTCAATATTGTACTAGAAATCATAGTTAATGTAATAAGACAAAGCAAAAAAAAGATATATAGATTGGAAAGGAAGAAATATAACTCTCATTTTTGGAAAGAATATATTCGTATACAAAGAAAATCACTAGAATCTGAAAAAAATATTAGAATCAAATAACTGATTTTAGCAAAGGCACAGGATGAAATTTACAGGTCAATAAGCAAAATAAATTGTATTTCCATATAGTAGCAACAAACAATTGGAAATTGAAATTTTAAAACAGGACTATTTAGAGTATCACCAGAAAACAGAGATAGTTAGGGATAAATTTAAGCAAATATGTCAAAGAAATATACAGTGTACCCTATAAAAGGTTGCTGACAGAAATTAAAGAACACCTAAATAAATGGATTTGTACCATATCCATGGGAGAAAAGACTCAATATAATTAAGATGGCAATTCTCAAATTGATCTATAGACTTAACACAATCCCAATCAAATTCTCAACAGACTTCTTTTGCAAAACTTAGATAATTCTGAAATGTATATGGAAATGCAAAGAATCTAGATGATCTCAAGAACTTTGGAAAAGAATACCAGAATACTTACATGACCCAATTTAAAGACTTAATGTGTAATTTACAGTGACCAAGACATTTGGGTATTGGTGCAAGAATAGCTAAATAGGCCAATAGAGCCAAAAATGATTAATATAGACCCACATATCAATGCATTTTTAACAAAGGACACAAGGTAAGGCAATAAGAAAAAGAGTGTTTCCAACATAAAATATTAGAGCAACTGGATATTCATATTGGGAGTATGTGTGAAAAGGAACTCATTACCTTCCTCCTAGCATAAATATATAAACTCAAAATAAAACTCATGATGTATCTCAGACCTAAATATAAAAACTAAAACCCTAGAGCTTTGAGAAGAAAATATTGGAGCATATCTTATTCATTAGGGAGAAGACAGTGATTTCATAGACAGACACAGAGGTCAATAACCATAAAAGGGAAAAATTATACATTACACTTGATCAAAGTCTAAAATTTTTCACCAAAAGTCGCCAGTAAAAAAATAAATAAATAGGCAAACCATAGATAATGATAGAATCTTAATGGAAACTTTATCTGACAAAGGACTTATATCTAAAATAAATAAAAACTCCTGCAATTCAGAAATAAAATAAAAAGAAATCAATTTTAAAGGGTGAGAGCAAAATTACGAATATACATTTTATCAAAAAAGATATACAGGAGTGCCTGGGTGGCACAATTGATTAAGCACCTGACTCTTGGTTTCAGCTCAGGTTGTGAACTCAGGGTTGTGAGTCCCCACAATTGGGCTCTGTGCTCAATGTAGAGTCTGCTTAAGACTCTCTCCCTCTCCCTTTGCCCCTCCCCCCTCAAATAAATAAATAAATCTTAATAAAAGATAGACAAATGACAAGTAAGCTTATGAAAATATGTTTAATATATCAATAATCAGGAAAAAGTAAATTAATATCACAATGATATAGCAGTACACATCCACTAGAAAGCCTAAAATAAAAAAGGTTGATAATACCAAATGTTGATGAGGATATGGAGTGTGGCAGGCAGACTCTAACATGGATCCCCATGATCCCTGCTTTCTGATGTTCATGCCCTATGTAATCCACCCCTTTGAATGTGGGTGAGACCCATGTGTATGAGCCAATAGAACGTGGCAAAAGTGATGGAATGTCCATTTCGAGTTTATCTTTGTGTATGGTATAAGAGAAAGGTCAAGTTTCATTCTTCTATGTACAGTTGTCCAATTTTCCCAGCACCATTTATTGAAGAGACTGTCTTTTTTTCCACTGTATATTTTTTCCTGCTTTGTTGAAGATTATTTGACCATAGAGTTGAGGATCCATATCTGGGCTCTCTACTCTGTTCCACTGGTCTATGTGTCTGTTTTTATGCCAGTACTGTGCTGTCTTGGTGACCACAGCTTTGTAGTAAAGCTTGAAATCAGGCAACGTGATGCCACCAGTTTTGTTTTTCTTTTTCAACATTTCCTTAGCAATTCAGGGTCTCTTCTGATTCCATACAAATTTTAGGATTGTTTGCTCCAGCTCTTTGAAAAATGCTGGTGGAATTTTGATCAGAATGGCATTGAAAGTATAGATTGCTCTAGGCAGTATAGACATTTTAGCAATATTTATTCTTCTGATCCATGAGCATGGAATGGTCTTCCATCTTTTTGTGTCTTCTTTGATTTCTTTCATGAGTGTTCTGTAGTTCCTTGAGTACAGATCCTTTACCTCTTTGGTTAGGTTTACTCCCAGACATCTTATGGTTCTTGGTGCTATAGCAAATGGAATCAATTCTCTAATTTCCCTTTCTGTATTTTCATTGTTAGTGTATAAGAAAGCAACTGATCTCAGTACATTGACTTTGTATCCTGCCACATTACTGAATTGCTGTATGAGTTCTAGTAGTTTGGGGGTGGAGTCTTTTGGGTTTTCCATATAAAGTATCATATCATCTGCGAAGAGAGAGAGTTTGACTTCTTCATTGCCAATTTGAATACCTTTTATTTCTCTTTGTTGTCTGATTGCTGTTGCTAGGACTTCTAATACTATGTTGAACAAGAGTGGTGAGAGTGGGCATCCTTGTTGTGTTCCTGATCTCAACGGGAAGGCTGTGAGCTTTTTCCCATTGAGGATGATATTTGCTGTGGGTTTTTCATAGATAGATTTTATGAAGCTGAGGAATGTTCCCTCTCTCCCTATACTTTGAAGCACTTTAATCAGGAATGGGTGCTGGATTTTGTCAAATGTTTTTTCTGCACCAATTGAGAGGGCCATGTGGTTCTTTTCTCTCTTCTCTTGTTGATTTGTTCTATCACATTGGTTGATTTGCAAATGTTGAACCATCTTGAAACCCAGGGATAAATCCCACCTGGTCATGGTGGATAATATTTTTAATGTGCTGTTGGATCGTATTTGCTAGGATCTTGTTGAGAATCTTAGCATCCATATTCATCAGGGATATTGGTCTGAAATTCTCCTTTTTGGTGGGGTCTCTGCCTGGTTTGGGGATCAGGGTAATGCTGGCTTCATAAAAGGAGTCTGGAAGTTTTCCTTCTGCTTCAATTTTTTGAAACAGCTTCAGGAGAATAAGTGTTATTTCCTCTTTGAAAGTTTGGTAGAATTCCCCAGGGAATCTGTCAGGTCCTGGGCTCTTGTTTTTTGGGAGGTTTTTGGTCACTGCTTCAATCTCATTACTAGATATTGGTCTATTCGGGTTGTCAATTTCTTCCTGGTTCAATTTTGGAAGTTTATAGTTTTCCAGGAATGCATCCATTTCATCAACCTGAGGCAGGAATCCATCAAACTCATAAAGGGGAACATAGGCAGTAACTTCTTCGATATCAGCCACAGCAATTTCTTTCAAGATATGTCTCCAAAGGCAAAGGAAACAGAAGCGAAAATGAATTTTTGGGACTCCATCAAGATCAAAACCTTCTGCACAGCAAAGGAAACAGTCAACAAAACAAAGAGGCAACCCACGGAATGGGAGAAGATATTTGCAAATGACAGTACAGACAAAAGGCTGATATCCAGGATCTATAAAGAACTTCTCAAACTCAACACACACAAAACATATAATCGTGTCAAAAAATGGGCAGAAGACATGAACAGACACTTCTCCAATGAAGACATGCAAATGGCTATCAGAGGTCAATAACCATAAAAGGGAAAAATTATACATTACACTTGATCAGACACATGAAAAAATGTTCATCATCACTAGCCATCAGGGAGATTCAAATCAAAACCACATTGAGATACCACCTTACACCAGTTAGAATGGCCAAAATTAACAAGACAGGAAACAACGTGTGTTGGAGAGGATGTGGAGAAAGGGGAACCCTCTTACACTGTTGGTGGGGATGCAAGTTGGTGCAGCCACTTTGGAAAAGAGTGTGGAGATTCCTTAAGAAATTAAAAATAGAGCTTCCCTATGACTCTGCAATTGCACTACTGGGTATTTACCCCAAAGATACAGATGTAGTGAAAAGAAGGGCCATCTGTACCCCAATGTTCATAGCAGCAATGGCCACAGTCGCCAAACTGTGGAAAGAGCCAAGATGCCCTTCAATGGACGAATGGATAAGGAAGATGTGGTCCATATACACTATGGAGTATTATACCTCCATCAAAAAGAATGAATACCCAACTTTTGTATCAACATGGACTGGACTGGAAGAAATTATGCTGACTGAAATAAGTCAAACAGAGAGAGTCAGTTATCATATGGTTTCACTTATTTGTGGAGCATAAGAAATAACATGGAGGACATGGGGAGAGGGAGAGGAGAAGGGAGTTGAGGGAAATTGGAGGGGGAGATGAACCATGAGAGACTATGGACTCCGAAAAACAATCTCATGGTTTTTGAAGTGGCGGGGCTGGGAAGGTGGGTGAACCTGGTGGTGGGTATTATGGAGGGCACGTATTGAATGAAGCACTGGGTGTGGTACATAAACAATGAATTCTGGAACACTGAAAAGAAATTTAAAAAAATAAAAAATTTTTAAAAAGTGATGGAATGTCACTTGTGTGTTTTCAGTACATAAACTTACAGCTTCTCTCTTGCTGGCCCACCATCTCTAATGGCTATCTCCCTTGCGATAGTTGATGAAGTAAGCTGCCACATGAAGAGACCCATGGGTCAAAGAACTGAGTGTGGCCACTAGCCAACATCCAACAGTTGCCGAAGCCTGACAGCCCACAAGGAAATGAATCCTGCCAACAACACATGAACTTGGAAATGGATCCTTTGACAGCCCACAAGGAAATGAATCCTGCCAACAACACATGAACTTGGAAATGGATCTTACCCAGTTGAGCCTCCAATGAACCAGAGCCCTGGCAACACCATGATTACAGCCTCCCAAGAGACCTTGAAACAAAGGACCAAGGTAATGTTGCCAAAATTCCTGACTTGCATCAACTGTGTGATAATATATATGTGTTGTTTTAACCCTCTATATTTGTAGCAACTTTTTATGCCTCAATAGATAACTAGTAGATGGAACAATTGGAACTGTGACACATTTATGATAGGAGTATAAAATGACATAATCATCTTGTAAAATAGTTTGGCAATTTCTTATAAAGATAAATAAGCACTGCACTTACCCTAAGACCCAGCAATTGCACTGTAGGTATTTACCAATGAAGAATAAAAATATGTGATCAAACAAAGGCATGTACATGAATACTCATAGCAACTTTACACATAATAACCCACAACTAGAAATAACCCAAATGCCCATCCATAGATGAATGAATAAAATGTGGAATATCCATAAAATGGAATACTAGTCAGCCATAAAGTGGAATGAACTAATACATGTAACAACATTGCTGAATCTCAAAACATCATGTTGGGAGAAAGAGGCTAGACATAAAAGAATATATTATATATGATTCCATTTATATTAATTCCAGAAAACATAAACCTAATTTATGGTAATAGAAACAGATCAGTGGTAATCTACAACTGGGGGTGTTCAGTTAGGACAGAAAATGCTCACAAGAATGACTTTTAGGGGTGATTGCCATATTCTACATCTTGGGATGACGGTAGTTACAATGAGTTGTCAGAATTCATTGAGATGTTCACTTAAAATTGGCACATTAATTGTATATAAATTATTCCTTGATGAAATTGATTTTTTTAAAAATAGAACTCAAAATGGATTAAAGGCTTACACATCAGACCTGAAACTGTAAAACTCCTAGAAGAGGAGCAAAACTTCATGACATTGGTCTTGGCAATGATTTTTTAGATATGACACCAAAAGTACTGGCAAAAAGAACAAAAATAGACAAGATGGACTACATCAGACTGAAAAATTTCTGTACAGCAAAATGAATAATTAACGGTGAAAAAGGAACCTACAGCATGGGAGAAAATATGTGTGAAATGGTTCTGATAAAGGGTTAATACCCAGAATAAGGAACTCCTAAAACTTAATGCAAAACAACCAAATAAAAGTTTTTTAAGTGAACAAAGGATTTAAATAGACATTTCTCCAAAGAAGACCTACAAATGGCCAACAGTGTATGAAAGGATGCTCAACACCATTAATCTTCAAACACCATTTAGGATGGCTAATATAAAAAACAGCAACAGGGCTCCTGGGTGGCTCAGTCGGTTAAGCATCTGCCTTCAGCTCAGCTCACAATCCCAGGATCCTGGGATTGAGTCCCACATCGAGCTCTGTGTTCAGTGGGGAGTCTGTTTCTCCCTCCCCCTCTGCCCCTCCCCCATGCTTGTTCACACTCTCTCTCTCAAATAATTTTTTAAAAGATTTTATTTTTTTTATTTGACAGGCAGAGATCACAAGTAGGCAGAGAGACAGGCAGAGAGAGAGAGGTGGAACCAGGCTCCCCTCTGAGGAGAGAGCCCAACATGGGGCTCAATCCCAGGATCCTGGAACCATGACCTGAGCCGAAGGCAGAGAGTTTAACCCATTGAGCCACCCAGGCACCCCTCTCAAATAATTTTTTAAAAAACCTTTAAAAACAACAACAACAAAAGGTAAGTGTTCATGAGAACATGGAGAAATTAGAACCCTTGAGTGCTGTTGGTGAGGATGTAAGATGGTGCAGCCACTATGGAAAACAATATAAAGCTTTCCCCCCAAATTAGAATAGAAATGTCATATGATCCAGCAGTTTCACATCTGAGTGTTTATCTTAGAGAACTGAAATCAGGAATCTTGAAGATATATTTGCACTTCTGTGTTCATTGCTGCCTTATTCACAATAGCCAAGATGTGGAAACAAATATGCACATATTGGTGAATGGACAAGTAAAATATATTTCTTTTAAGGTAAAAGAAAAGAAAATCTGATCATCAGATACAAAATGGATAACCTTGAGGATATTATGCTAACTGAAATAAGGTAGTCACAGAAGGATAAGATATTGTATGATTCCACTTATGTGAGGTATCTAAAATAGTCCCACTCATAGAAGCAGAGAATTACATGGTGGGTCCCTGGGGCTTAGGTAGGAGAGGGAAACGGGGAGTCCGATGATCAATAGGTTTAAAGTTTCAGTTATGCAAGATGAATAAATTCTAGAGGTCTACTATTCATCATTCCTATAGTTAACAAAACTGTGTTGTACCCTCAAAAAATTTTTAAGAGGGTGGAATGTACATTAATTGTTCTTACCACAATTAAAAAAAAAATAGGTCTTCAAATGGGCCATTTGTCTAAGCTATATCTACTCCTGACCCTAGACTGGGTAGGTGTGCCTTGGCTGTGCAACCCTGGTACCTGGGTTTCCCTCTCCACAGCACTTTTCACATGTTTTTGTCATGGACTGTTTAGTTGTGGGTCTTCCAGTCTATTACATAAGCTCTCTAAGCGCAGGGATCTCTTTGGTTGGCTTAACCCAGTGACTGGCCCAGAGCAGATATTCATGGAATAAAAATACAAATTTTTATAAAATTTTGTGGATTTAATTGAAGCTGTACGAAGTTCTTCTGCCATTGAGTGAGGTCAGACAGTCTGAACCAGGCTATGATGTGGTCTTCATAAAATTCTCCATTGAAGATGATGCATTCCACTCTGACCGAGTTGTCTGCAGATGTGTTTCTGTGCGAAGTTCACTTTGATGGACAACTGTGATCGAAGGGTGATGTCAGAAGTGGCTTAAAATGAGTTAAGAAAACCATCTCCCCAGTTTAGTTCTGTCTGGGCAGGCTACTCATCACACTTGACAAGCCCCAGCCCTGATTAAGAATAGCTGAACTGAGCTTCTTTCCACATTTCAGGTTTAGGGAATTGAGGAAGGTTCTTACCAGTTGTCCTAGTCAGGATTGGTAAGCCCTTCTTCTGTGACTGCCTCCCCCCAACCGAGAGCCCTTTATTCTTACTTCTGTTCTAACATTCAGACTACTGGATTGTCATTATTGCTTGTATGTCTGACTCTTTAGTCAAGTATCATCTTTGTAAGGGAGAGTGAAAATCATCTATTTATCACCCTTTTTTTCATGCATTTCAACATTTCTGAGTGTCTACTGGTTGGCTTGCATTGAGTGGACATATGCCTAGTACAGTTTATTGATTGCACAGTGACCTTCAATAAACACATGATGCTATTAGTCTCTGTGTCTCTGGTGTTAGTTTTCCCCAGTGCATTAGAAGTCAAGGTTGGTAACTTTCAGAACAAGTGTCTCCTGGCCTGACTTAGATGGCCTTATAACTAAATATAATGCAGTGATTAAAAAAAAAATTATCCATTTGAGAGAGAGAGTGTGAGTGGGGGAGAGAAAGAGGGAGAGAATCTTCAAGCAAACTCCTCACTGAGCATGGAGCCAGAGGCAGGGCTTAATTTCACAACCCTTGAGAACATTACCTGAGCCAAAACCAAGAGTAGGACACCCAACAGACTGAGCCACCCAGGCACCCCTGCAGTGATTTTTAAAGGATCCCAAGGAGGACCTTGTAGCAGAAACAGCTAGCTGCTTTCTGAAAAACTTCCATCTTCTTCTTTAGTAATAGAACCTGGATTTTCACTAAGGCACATTACCCCCATCTGTTTCCCCAGACTCCCTCGAAACTACAAGTAGCTATGTGATTAAATATTAGCAAATGAAATTAAACAAAATTTTAATGCAAATTTAAAGATATATTTAATTTTCCTATTTATGTTAATTTTATTTTTTTAAAGTTTTAATTTTAATTCCAATTAGTTAACATATAGTGTTATATTAGTTTCAAGTGTACAATATACTACTTCAGCACTACCACACATCTCCCAGTGCTCATCACAGGTGCACTCCTTAATCCCCATCACCTATTTCACCCAACCCCACACACCTCCCCTCTGGTAACCATCAGTTTGTTCTTGAGTTAAGAGTCTTTTACTTGATTTCTCTCTCTGTCTCTCTCTCTCTCTCTCTTATTTATTTCCTTTATTTGTCTTGTTTCTTAAATTTCACATATATGAGTGAAATCATATGTTTGTCTTTCTCTGACTGACGTATTTCATTTAGCATAATACTCTCTAACTCCATCCATGTCATTGTAAATGGTAAGATTTCATTCTTTTTTTTTCTGTCTAAATGATATTACAGTGTGTGTGTGTGTGTGTGTGTGTGTGTGTGTATGTATGTATGTATGTGTATCTCACATCTTCTTTATCCATTCATCAATTGATGGACACTTGGACAGAAAATTTATTTGAAGAAATAATAGCTGAAAACTTTCCAATCTGAGGAAGAAAACAGATAACCATATCCAGGAGGCACAGAGAACTCCCAACAAAATCAACAAAAGCAGACCCACACTAAGACATGTTGTAATTAAACTTGCAAAATATGGTGATAGAGAAAAAATGTCAAGATCTCTTTAAAATGAATGGGCATTCTTCTTCACTCTTAGCTGCTACCTGGAATAAAGATGTGATCATTGGAATTTTAGCAGCCTTTCTAGACCCTGAGGATGGAAGTCAAACTTTGGAAATAGTAAGCAGGTGATCTGCAGGGAGCCTGGTTTCTAAGGACTTAGTGAAACTCTCATGCCAGCCTTGGACATGCCATGTCCACACTTTTTTCATCTTAGATGACAACAAACTTCTGTAGTTGCTGTAGTCTGTTGTTACTTTGGGTTTCTAAAAGGACATCACTCAGCCAGGAATGATGCTTTAGTTCCACCATTAGACCTTTTCTCTTTGACCTAAGGATCATATGTTTTAAAATAAATGCAATTACAGAGACTTCCACTCAAGTCTGGAAGGTTCCCTGCAACCTGAAGTGTGAGTGAGTGAGGGAAAAAATAGATGGCAGAAGAGAGAGACATACATTATGACAGGCTGACATCTAACTATTGCTGTCAATGTCATCCTGTTATGCTTAGGGCGCAATCCTCCTTCACCAGAACCACAAAGCTCTACGTGATCAGCTTCCTGCCTTTTTCCAATATCCTCTCCAGCCACACTGGCTCCCTTGCATACATACTCTCTCTCTTTCTTTCTTTCATGAATAATGCTTCGAATCAGGTCCCACCTCAGGGCCTTTGCACTAGGAATCCCATAGCTTGGAATGCTCTTCCCTCAGATCTTCACATGACTGACTCCTCCTTGTCATTCAGGCTTCCTTGATGTATAAAATAGCCCTACAGGATGTCTTCTAATTTATGTATTTATTTATTTATTGTCTGTCTACCCCTCACACCAATTGAACAGATGTTTGACAAGTCACTTTGTTTACTCAATTCACCACTGTGTCCCAGAACCTCACATAATGCACATGCCTCATTGTTGGGCACTTGTTGATTGACTGAGCAATACTGAACATGAGGGGCCTTCTCCCTAGAGCAGCTGCTGCTCTGCTTTTGCTCATCCCGACTTGGCTTTCTGTTTTAACACATCCTTTTCTACATCTCAAAAAAAGTATTTTGTGCCAAATGGAGCAATTTCTTTTAGGACCAATTTGAATAAACCAATCATTCTTAAAACCTGTATCTAGACACTAACCTATATAGTACTCTGGACTGTCACAAATTATATAAATGTCAGTAATAATCCATTTATAAGATTCTTTCCTGAAACTAGCTTTTAAAGAGTGGGGGATAGATATAATGTGAGAGCCTTGGTTATCTAAGGGAAGTAGCACCACCAAGGGGAGAAAATACTCAGAAAGAGCAGACTGAGGTGCATAAAGTTTCACTTAGAACCTGTGGCTTCACACAGTCTATTAGTTGAGATAAAGGTCCAGCAGTATGTGACAGAGACCACAAATACCAGTGGCCTAACTAAATCTGAATTGATATGATAGTTCTGCTCTGCAAAGTCATCAAGGACCCAGCCTCTTCCTACCTTGTTGTTCTGCCATCCCTAGCACATTGCCCCTACCGCTAGGGTCCATGATCACTCACCACCAATTCAGCACTTGGGAAGAGGAAGCAGGCAGGCCAGAGGGCACTCCCTGAAAAATGCTCACACTACCTCCGCTTACATCCCATTGGCCAGAACCTGGTCACATGGCCATCCCCAGCTGCAAAGGAGGCTGGGAAATGAATCTCTTTTTTGAGCAGCTGTAGAGACAGACACAAATCAGGGGTTCTACTAAAATAGAGGGAGAAAGGAAGACTGAGGGATTACTGGCAGCTCAGCTCCACACAGTATGTCTTGGTTGGAAGGATTTTTATGAACAGCCCACATAAGCAGGCTTTAAAAATGGTACATAAAATAAACCCATTCACATTTTCCTACCAGTCCATGCTTTCCTGGGAAATCCAAGTGTGGCAAAATAAAGAAAAGCTAACTGCTTTTCCACTCCCCCAGCTCCTTACTGTTCACATTGGCCAAGTAATGGAGCAGCACATTGTCAGTCTTTTCCCAAGTATTTCTGCATACAGAGCATCGGGAATGGGGTCTGAATGTCCATTCATCCACAAACCCTAAAGTTACAGGTGAATCGAGAAGCAAGAACTAACAATCTAATATTTTATTTTCAATACAATATGAAGGTCTAAAAATAATGTAAATACCAATCACTTCTGTGTTTTAAATGGTTAAATGAGATTTATGTCTTCCCCATTTTCTTTTGATCCCAGAGCAGCAGCACCACATGGCTGGTCTGGCCCCTTCCCCATTCTAGGCTGGAATGTTATTCAAGTTTCTTTCAGAGACACCCATATACTTTCTTCTTCTCTGTTTTTAGAGCCTCGTAAGGATAAGAGCTGCTTTGGGGTTGCCACAGGTCTGTGTGGCTCCAGCCTGAGAGCAAAAAGGCAGCTCAGTGAGGATGTAAAGGTTGAGGGGGCCCAGGAACAAACACTGCCATCATGCTAAATGATCCTTCTACCGTCCTTAGGCTGTCAGCCGGGACAATGCTAGTGCCTGTGAGCAACTGCACTGGATCCAGTCATGCCTCACACATTTTTAATAAATGCTGTAAATCTCTCCCAAAGCTTACTTAATTCAGGTCAAACTGTGTGTGCTCCCATCTATCATAGAGGGACCAGACTGTAGCTCAGTTTCCTGGCCAAAAATGTTTTGCTTTTGACTTGGTACTCGACTCCCTTAATCTACTGCAAGACACATTACACCTTTGTAGAACTCAGGGTGAAGGAGGGGATCACTTGAGGCACCACAACAGCCACTGAAAACTGAAAAGCTTCTGCTGGGACTCACTAGACCCAACAAACAGATGGTTAAGCAGCTGTCAAAATCAGCATCAACTGGAACGCAACGATCTCTTTTTTCTTCTTGTCCTCACATTCGTTAGGCAGCTATTCTGTGCCAAGCACTATGCCAAGCACCTCTAAGATTGCACAGGACAGACAGACCCAGTCCTGCCCTCAAGAAGCTTAATAATGGGATTTCAAAGTCAAAGTCTACCCACGCCCACTCTCATTCAATTCAAATTTAACTGACTTAAGACTAACCACTTTTTCCTTGGTTACAACCCAGACCCACAGGCCTTGGAAACTGGCTGCTCTGTTCTCTGACCCCCAAAATGGTCATCCTCCAAATAGCCCAGAACTTAGAGGTTTCCCAGGATGCAAGACTGTTAGTCCTAAAAGCAGAACCAACAGGAAACCAGGCTGAGTTGGTCACCCTACTTCAAAATGAAACATCACCTTATAAGGAAGGAAAGTAGAAGTGTAGAAACTCAAAGCAGCTTCTCACCTGGCCTACCATGCAACACACACAAACATGGTTTTCCTCCTGCAATACCTATGTTCACACACAAACATAATAGAATACAGTCTTGTAAGCGGTAGTTCAGATAAAATAGGCTTGCAGTGATGGCAGTAGACTGACCCCTTTCCCACTATTGGTCTAGCACACAGTATATCTTGGTGGCTTAAACCACAAGCCCCTGCCCCCAATTCCACTCAGTGTTACTGTCACTCCACCCTCCACACTGACATTTCAGTCCCATAGCCTCCAGATATTTGTTAAATAATCTTCTTGGCCTCTGCTTCCATCACTATATCCACTGCCCCTGGGAGGCACTAGGGGTCAGTTGTTAAGAGCACAGAGCGTGGGAGTCAGATGCATCAAGTTTTTTATATTGCTTCTTTCCAGTTGGCTGTTTGGCAAATTATATTCTTCAGGCCTCAGGTTCCTCATCTGGAAAACAGGAATAAAAATATCTACTTAGTAGGTAAGACAATACATCAGTATTGAGAGTGACACAGGTACACCCTTAATTGATGTAAACACTCTAGTATATCCATTTATTTACAGGCCTTTATTCTTTTGTTCTTATATCCCTAGTGACTGGCACTGAGATGTTTATTGAATGAATGAAGTGTGCTAGAAAGATGAGGGTGTGACTTCTTCTAGAATTGGTTACTGAGATAATTCTTTTGGTAATTTAGGGAAACTGTAGAAGCAACAGGTTGTGCCCTTTTCAGCTCAGAGGGTAAATGATAAGGGCATTCTCATACTGCCTATATCTAAAAGTGAAGAGCAATTTGGAACACACGTCACAAAGCTCTTCAAAATAGTCAGTTCAACAGTTGCACTTCTAGGAATTTATGCTAAGGAATTTTTCAGAAATTTATACAAACATTTACACAAGTTTTAATCACAGGTAGTTAATACCAGTGTTGCTAATCAGGGTGAGAATTAGAAATAGCCTAAATATCCATAGTGGTTGGTAATTAAATAAAACATGCCTATGAAGAGGAGCTATATAGCGGAGTGGCTGAGAACCCAGGTCCTAAAGCCAGACTGCTTGGGCTCCCTCCTGGTCCTGCCACTTACCAGCTATGCAATTGAACACCACAAACAGACTGGCCCAGGAAGTCTCTTTGTTCCCATGGGCCTAAGACTCCCATCATTCACCCTGAGACACTTTTCCTCCCAGAAAGTTCCAGCATGGACCGGGAGAGATCTAAAAGCACCAGTCAACCAAACATGAAAGTATTACTCCAAATGCTCAGAAAATATAACTGTCACTGGGAACACACCTTCTGCAAATATAGGCCAGTGCCCAAAGAGGTGATTGCCTTGTAAAATGTAAGATTTAAATAGGAACCAGAGTCACCTAACATAATAGACAAAATATCCAGGACAAAAGAATTACTACCCATTATATCAAGAGCCAGAAACATCTCAACACTAGAGAGAAAAGACAATGAACTGATGCCAACCTCAAGATGAATCAGATATTGGAATTATCTGAAAGAATATTAAAGAAGCCTTCATAAAAATACTTCAGCAACCAATTAAAAAAACTTAAAGTTCTCAGAAAAAAAGCTGTTAAAAAATAACCAGTGGAAATTATGCTACAGAAAAATACAATAAGAGATATGAAAAGCTTGCTGGATGCCCTCAAGAGTCGAGTGGAGGGGTGCCTGGGTGGCTCAGATGGTTAAGCGTCTGCCTTCAACTCAGGTCATGATCTCCAGGTTCTGGGATCAAGCCCCATGTTAGGCTCCCAGCTCAGCAGGAAGTCTGCTTCTCCCTCTCCCTTTGACTGTCCCCCTCTTGTACTATCTCTATCTCTGTCTCTCTGTCTCTCAAATGAATGAATAAAATCTTAAAAAAAAACAAAACAGTACAGTGGACAGGACAGCAAATAGAATCAGTGAACTTGAGGACCAATCAATAGAATTCATCCAATCTGAACAACAGAGAGAAACACTGAAGAAAAAATATATGAAAGAGCCTCAGGGAGGTGTGCAGCAATAACAAAATATCCAACATTTGTCACTGGAGCCCCCAGAAGGAAAAGGAAAAGTGAATGGGGGAAAGAATGTTCAAAGGATTAATTGCTAAAAACTTCCCAAATTTGATGAAAGACATTAACATACAGATTCAAGAAGCTGAGACATCTCAAAATAGTATAAATCTAAAGAAATCCATGCCAAGACACTTCACAATTACTTGCTGAAAAGTAAAGACAAATTTAAAATTCTTGAAAGCAGCTGGAAAGAAATTACACATTACTTATAGGGGAGCACCAGTTTAAATTTTGCATTGGAAACCATGGCAGCCAGAAGGGAGTGCCACAAGATTTTCCAAGTGCTGAAAAGGAGGAGCTATCTATCATGAATCTCATAACAGGCAAAACTAACCTTCAGTAAGTTTACTAAGAAAGAGGAAATACAGACATTCTCAGACAAAGGAAAACTAAGGGAATCTGTTGCTAGCACACCTACACGTTAAGACTGAAATAAGTTCTGTAAACAAAATGATAAAAGAAGGAATCCTGGAGCATCAGCAGAGGGGAAAGAATAATGGAAACCACAGAAATATGGCTATATGCAATAGACTATCCTCCTTATGAGTTATAAATCATATTTGATGATTGAAACAAAAATAACATTTGATGCTCAAGACAATGATATTTAAAAGTGGGGAAGGTAAAGGACTCTAAAAGAGAGTAAGGTTTCCTCACTTCACTTGAAGTGGGTAAATGTTGGTACAGCAGTCTGTCATAATAACCACAGTGACCACTATGAAAAAATATAACGAAATAAACTCAAAAATGCAAAAAAACTAAATCAACATGGAGTCTATAAAAAACTCAAGTGATCAGGGTGCCTGGGTGGCTCAGTGGGTTAAAGCCTCTGCCTTTGGCTCAGTCATGATTCCAGGGTCCTGGGATCGAGCCCTGCATCGGGCTCTCTGCTCAGCAGGGAGCCTGCTTCTCTCTCTCTCTCTCTCTCTCTCTCTCACTCTCTCTGCCTGCCTCTCTACCTACTTGTGATCTCTGTCAAATAAATAAATTTTAAAAATCTTAAAAAAAAAGTTCAAGTGATCAAACATGGAATCCATAAAAAGTTCAAGTGATCACAGGAAAGAAAGTTAAAACAGAGGAACAAGTACCAGAGGAAAGAAAAATAGAAAACAAATAATAAAATGGCAGACTGAAGTACTAACATGTCGATGATTAGTTTAAATGTAAATAATCCAAATGCACCAATCAAGACAGATTGACAAAGTGGATAAAAAGTCATGACCCAATTATGTACAGCTGATAAGAAACTCACTTTAAATTCAGTATAGGAAAAAATAAATAAATAAAAAGAATAATAAATTCAGTATAGGAGGAAATAAAGTTGAGAGCATGGAAGGGACTTGCTTTGAGCCACACAGCCGGTTGGCGGTGGAGCAAAGACTAGGATCTAGGCCTCTGTTGCCCCATTCTCTTACCCCAGCCCAGAGCCCCTTCTCAGTTCACCCTTTTGTCCTCCTTGTCTGTATGCTTTTTTTTTTTTTTTTTTGAAAGAGAGAGAGAGATAGGGAGCAGTAGTGTGCACAAGCAGTAGCCAGGAAGGGGCAGAGGAAGAGGAGGAGAGAGAATCTGAAGTACTGAGTGTGGAGCCTGACTCAGGGCTCTATCTCTCTGCCCTGAGATCATGACCTGAGGCAAGATCAAGAGTCCAACACTTAACTGACTGAGCCACCCAGGTGCTTCCACCTTGTCTGTATTCTTGAGGCACACTTCCCTGGCATATAGCAGGGGTAGAGCATGAGAGGTGGTCCTTTACCTTTAATGAGAATTGAAGTAGAGGAATGTCTCACACACGTGACATGGCTGTAGTTCCCTGAGATCATGCTGGAGCAGTCCTGTCTAGCAGTAATTTTCTCACAGGTATCATACTGCTGTGTTGGATCCACATTTCCGTGAGCCCCCTAACTCTGCCCCTGTCATCCCTTAGATCACTTCAAGGGTGACAGTCCTCAGGCTTCATATTGAAGCAGCTGACCAGATGAGGTTCTAAAATTGCACCTCATTGCGTGATGTTGACATGGTGTCACTACCACCTCTCACACAGACTCTATGTTGCAGGGAAGATGTGGACTGCTGATTTCCCAGACTTGCCCTGCCTGCATGCTGCAGGTAGAGTCTTGCCAATGAGAGAACTGGAGGTGAAGGACCTATTCTCAGGAGGACTTTGTAGGCAGCCAGCCGGTGTGAGGTTCACAGAAGTGCCCAGGTGAATATCGAATGCCTAAAAGTGCAGGCAGTGGACTTAGTAGGTGGCAGCTTAAGATGCTGCAGGCTAAGAAGCCTGGAAGGAACTTTCTGGAGTTTCTTGAGACTCTTAGTAGCTTTCAGGTGAGCTCCTAAGAAACTCTGGTTGCAGAGCTGCGTTTGAAAACCTTTGAGAGTGGCTTCTCTATCTGCTCTTCTAGCTCCTCCAGTGATTGTAAAAGCTCAATTCTGTGTTAAAACTCTCTGTTTTGCATCTCTGATTTCTGATGTCCTAACTGTGGACTTACTGGTTTCATTCACGAATGTAGCTGTATTTATTCCTTCTGGGCTCAAGGAAGTATTGCATGGCCATGCAGTTTGTGTTGCCCATTCAGATGGGAGGGAAAGTGATGTGAACCTTTCAAGAAGCTCCTCTAAGAAGCACTGCACCATTCACCGTGCTCCCTTCCCTGTGAGTGCCCTGGTGGAGTTTATGTCATCCACACCTCCACCACGGACCCTCGCCGGACATGTAGCATAAGGGAGAAGTAAATGTGATACGTCACTGAGGTGTGTGTGACCACAACGTAACTTTGCCTCTCCTGACTGATAGAGAAACAATAAAAACGTAGATTGGCCAAGGCCATAGTGCAGACATTTCACTTCACCGTATGGTTATTATATTGTTGGAAGATGGTATATCATTTCAAATTACAGCTTGATTGAAAAGACTGAAAGGGAGTCTTTATAGCTAACAAAAACATCAGCAAAAGGCAAAACCAGCAACTGTCTACATTTGAAAGACTGGAAGTCTCAGATTTGTGAACCTTTTTCCTTCATGCATTCAAAAAGTATTTCTTATGCAACAGTTGTGAGTCAAGTACAAGGGTAGGATGCAAGGAATAGAAAGATGAGTAAGCTATAGCTGTTGTCCTTAAAGGCCTTGTCATCCAGCTCTGCAGATGGTGTACAACCAAGTCAAAGACAATGTGGTTAACATGGAAGGAATAACATTCATTCATTTCTCCAGTGCCTATTATACACCAATCTATGTGAACCTTTTTATGTACTTCATCTCATTTAATCCTCACTATGGCCTCTTTAATTGAAGTTATTATCTCAGTATCAGACTTGAAGAAATCAAGGCTAAGAGAGGGTGAGCAAGTTATCTAAAATTATCTAGTTAGTAAGTGTCAGAATTCAACCACAGATTGGCATACCTCCAAAACCTAATTTTCAACACTCATGGCATGGTAAATGTTAGAACAGAGACGTGGCCAGGGTACCAAGGATCCAAAGGAGCCAAAGTGGCCGTGGTACCAAAGGAGCTAAGACTGGGTCTACTGCTGTTCTCCTGTGTTTTGGGGAACATCAGATCAATACACTTCCCTCAAACTAGCTACAAATAGCCTTGGTACAAAAGAAAAGCTTTTGTCCTTAGGATTCTCAGAGGTTCCCAACCTTTCAAAGTCAGGTACCGGGATACCAGTTCCTCCCACATGGCCAAGTGTGTCTAGCAGGAAGGATATGGAGAGTGGTCCATACTTCTGAGCAAGTCCAAAGAGCATCTTGTCTATGGAGAGTGGTCCATACTTCTGAGCAAGTCCAAAGAGCATCTTGTCTATGGAGAGTGGTCCATACTTCTGAGCAAGTCCAAAGAGCATCTTGTCTATGGAGAGTGGTCCATACTTCTGAGCAAGTCCAAAGAGCATCTTGTCTATGGAG
>PISX010002573.1:58071-156569 GCA_004024625.1 Mellivora capensis | reverse complement strand
GCACTCCAAACACCAGATGACAGCTGAGTACTTGGCTGTATACACAGACCTGGCACGGGCTCCATGATTCCTGATCCCTGGCCCTGGTTTGAGCTGAGGCCCTCCCCTATCCAAGCCTAGAGTGTCTATCGCTGGAGAAGTGGATAAGAAGGGGCAAATTCTTTGGGGCGCAACCATCCCAGAAGCCCCCAGGTCTCATCCCACCTGAGCCCATGGTGGAGATGATGGGCTGGGTGAAGCTCCCCCCCAACCCCTGGAGAACTCCCATTCAGCATCTTGACAAGGGTCCACTTGTGCTGCTGATTTCTAACACTAATTTCTGAATGTTTACTTGATGACTTTAATTGAAAAATAAAACCACTCAAAGCTAAGTAATTAAAACCTCCCCGCCTGGATTTACAGGATTAAGACTTACAGGTGAAACCCTTCCTCCTCGTTTTCTATCCCTGCGAAGTGTTGGTCTTGGCCTTGGTCCTCTGCACAGTGGCACAAAGGTCCCTCATGTGACCCCTGGTTTCTCTCACCCCTCCCACTCCCTGTTCCAATCCTGGAGCTCCAGCCTGTGGGGTGCGCTCACTCATTTATTCACTGCCCCCTGAGCACCTCCTGGGAGATGCCAGGCCCTGAAGAAGCAGCAGTGAATTGGACATGACCCTTGCCATTGAGGAGCTCCTGGTTCTGCTCTGTGACCGTGCTGACCAGGACGTCAGAAAGAATCCCAGGACCACGGCTGCCAGAGCCCCATGGGCCCTTCAGCTGACCTGGTTCAGCTGTCATCTTACAGAGGCCATGGGGGCAAGGCTGTCCCCGAGCCCCACTCCTACCCCCAGCAGCTCTTCCATGGCTAAAAGGCCCCCACCTGAGACTTGGACCCTTGGACCAGAACCTTCTATTCCCTTCCCCTTCCACCCCACTGAGTTAACGACGGCACCAGTCCCCCTGATAACTAACCTTGGGCCTTTCCCTTTATCCCAGGGGACCCCCTCCCCCAGTCCCCATCCCCACCTCGACTTAAAGTAGTTTTGCTCTGGCCCTGGTGGAAACTGTCAACATCTCCCACGCATCCTGGCTTAAGTTTCTCAAGGTCCCTGAGCTGGGAACCTACACTGGCTGACTCAAGGGTGACAGATAGAGCCCTGGAGGGACTTCCTAATAGGAGCACCCCGGGACCTGCCTCCTTGGCCCACTGTCAGCTCCAGCAGACCCTGAGATTCCAGCCTCTCTATGGAGTTGGAGAAAGAAAGACATGCCTTTGAACTCCCACTCTGCCCTTATTAGCTTTGTGCTCTGTAAAAGATGAGATCATAGTTACCGTACTGGGTTGTGGTGGGCATTCAATAACACAGTCCACGTAAAGCACTCAGTATGGGACTGGTACAGGCCAAGTGCTCAGATCGTGTGAGTTCTTTTCTCTGCCCACACTGTATGTAGCCCACAGGCCCAGCACAGCCTTTGGCATACAGCAGATGCTCCGTGCTGGTGACCGAGTGGCCCAGCCCAGCTAGGACAGGGCTACATATAAGCCAAGCTGGCTGGTGGAGGAGAGCACAATGGGCTTCAGACAGAAGCTTCCCAAGAACACTGCCCTCTTTGGCCAGCTCCCTGGGACACTTCCTGCCCACTGGAGCCTCTGGGGCAAACAGGAGAGTAACACCTCCTCTTTGGGCCTGTGGCAGCCCAGTGGTACCTGCATTCTCCTCTCCCATGCCCCATCAGCTTTCTGGACTCAGCTCCGTCCCTGCCCCTGCTCCCTCAGCTTTACAAATCATCCGGAGACCAGGACCTTTGCCCTTCCTCCCAATCAAGGACCAGCCTCCCTCTAGCCCTGTGGCCAGAAGTTGGGTGAATATTATTTCTAAATCCAAAAGCCATCTCAAGGAAGTACAGTTCAGAAGCAGCAGAACCCAACGTCACCTGGGTGATTCAACTGATTAAGCACCCAACTCTTGATTTCAGCTCTGGTCATGATCTTGGGGTCATGAGATCCAGCCCCAAATCAGGCTCCACGTTTGGCGTGGAGTCTGCTTATCTCTCTCTCTCTCCTCCTCTTCCCTCTGCCCTCCATCTTTAAAATAAGTAAATAAAATCTTTGAAGAAGCAGCAGAGCCTGTCAGGCAGGGAGAGACCAGGGAAAGCCAGTGTGTTCAGAGACAGTGAGGTCAGAGCTGGTGTCCAGATGGGCCCCAAGGATGTGCCTTCATGAGGTAGGTGATGGGGGATCGAGGGAGGATAGACAGGGGAAGTGTCAGGGGCCTCTCTGTGCGGTGAGCCACCCATGTGAGGGGGGAAACCGTAAGAAAAGGAACACAGGAGCTATTGTAGACATGTGAGTAAGAGTAGACTGGGGAGCCTGGCAAATAGCAACGTCTATGGGGATGGAGAGAGATAGATGTGGGGATATCTGCAAGAAGGACCACAGACCTGAGGACATGGGAGGTGAAGGTGCTCAGCAGCTGTGGCCCAGCACTGGGGGGAGGGGCAGAGGCAGTGGGGGTCCCAGGGGTGGGGGCAGGAACTGGTTTGCAGGAAGGAAAAAGTAAGTAGTGCCAGGCTCTCATGCTTCCCCCAAAGCAACATATTTCCATAGTGTCTGAATATTTTCCTGGGAACATGTAGGACTTTTACGAGGCATAAAAAAATAGCAAAAGCCATTTTCTAGTAAAGAGAAAGAAAAAGAATATTCTTGACCCTCATTTGCTTATATATATTATCTATATATATATGTCCAGTCCTTACCCAAAATAAAAAAGTCCCTGCAGGCTTAGGTACGAAAAAGGCAAGATGAAAATGTGTTCTGTCGAATTTGTAAACATTTAGAGGGATGGAAAACAGAATGGGGAGGCTCTCTCTCCCCGACGGTGGGTCCCCCACTAGGGTCAGCAGACCTCGGGGTCATCCATGCCTGCCCTGCTGTCCTGGACAGAAGCCACCGAGCTGTGCTCACAGAGCATGAGTCACAGGTCCCAGCTGTGGCCAGCTGGGCAGCAGCCCCACCAGAGTGGCCAGAGATGCAGGTGAAGTCATAGCTTCACGTTGCTCCAACATTGGGGCTCCCCATCCTGGAGAGCGGGAACCACAGACCATGTCCCAGGGCCACACCAGGAGCTGTGAGAGCAGTGATGGAACCCAGTCCCAGGGCTAGCAGGGAAGGCTTCCTGGAGGAAGGGACTCCCTGATTGGCTTGAGGGACAAGTGGAAGGTGACTGAACAAAGAGGGGGGCACTTTCCAAGCCACAGTGACTGGATGGGGATAAGGGGGCTGAGGAGCGAGAGCGTGTGGCATGGGAATCAGGCCAATGTCAGCAGTTTGGCTTGACTACCATGTGGGGGGAGGGCGGGCACTGGGAGCCAACGAGGGCAAGGGAAGGACCTGTCTGCCGGCTAAAGACCTCAGGCTACCCAGGTCATTGGAGGCCTTTGGGGAAGTTTACAGGGAATTGAGGGGGTAGGAGAACCCTGAATGGTTTTGCATTTCTAGGAGGTCATGGGCCACGGTCCTGAGCAATTTCTTATTCTTTTTTTTTTTAAATATTTTATTTATTTATTTTATAGACAGAGATCACAAGTAGGCAGAGAGGCAGGCAGAGAGAGAGGAGGATGCAGGCTCCCTGCTGAGCAGAGAGCCCAATGCGGGGCTCAATCCCATGACCCTGAGACCATGACCTGAGCCGAAGGCAGAGGCCTCAATCCACTGAGCTACCCAGGTGCCCCCTGAGCAATTTCTTATTCTTAGTGCCATGACCTTCCAGATGGTCAAGATGGGTTGGGTACGAGGAGCACCTGGGTGGCTCAGTTGGTTAAGTGTCTGACTCCTTATTTCAGCTCAGTTCATGATCTCAGGGGTCGTAAGCTCAAGCCCTATGTCATGCTCTGCATGGAGTGTGGAGCCTGCTTAAGATGCCCTTCTCCCTCTCCCTTTGTCCCTCCCATTGCTCACACACACACCCTCTCTCTCAAAAAAAAAAAAAAAATGAGTAATTGGGTGTGTGCACTAGTTTCCTATTGCTGCTGTAAGAACTCACCCATCAGTGGCTTAAAGCAACAGATACTCACGCGTTCTCACACAATTTTGGAGGCCAGGAGTCTGAACTGAGGTTTACCTAAGGACCCAAGAAGGGGGAATGGCGGGCCTTATGTCAAGGTGTTGGCAGGGCTGGTTTCCTCTGGCTGCTTCAGGGAGTCTGCCAGCTTCTGGTGGCTGCCTGCATTCCCGGGCTTGTGACTGCCTCCCTCCAGTCTCTGCCTCCATGATCTCACAGGCTTCTCCTCTGCCTCCCTATTTTAAGAACACGTGTCATTACCCCGGACTACCCAGATAGTCCGAATCATCTCCGCATCTCACAGTCCTTAACTGAATCCCATCTGCAAAGTCCCTTTTTAAAGTCACTTTCACAGGTTCAGGCTCGCCAAAGATTAGGATGCGGACAGCTCTGGTATGTTATTCAGCCAGCTGAAAAGTGTGCCATTTATCAGGGACCGATCGGGTGCCGGGCTCCGGTGGGGGACTCAGCGTGGAACAGGAAAAGCGGTGCCCGCTCTCATGGAGTCCGAGAGCTGAGGCAGGGCCCTAGCTCAGCCTTGTGTGTAGGAGTGGGGTATGTCCATGACGCACTCCTCTAGATGTTTCCCTGGGCACCTGGGGCGGTGGTGTGCTGTTTCCCTGCCCTGGGAGGGAAGAGTAGCTTGTGGGTATGAGTGAGGGACTGGGAGTAGGAGGGCATATTCAGCCCACCTAGAGACCTGTGGACATTGACACTGACCAGCCAGAAGAGCCTTGGAGCTGGACCCAACTGTGCCAGGGGTGTACTCTCTAGTTGCTACAGTGTGGGGAGGTTTAGGGGTCCTGGGGAAGAGGCCAGGGCAGGTGGGGTGGCTCAGGGCTGTGGTTACCCACCAACCATTATGAAAGTATCTACGTATTTAAGTATCTAAGTAAAAATGTAAATATCTTAACTTACCAGCATGACACTCCCGGTATCTACCAACTGGCTGTCAGCTCTGGGCAGAGGATTCAGAAGTTTGCTTCACACTTGTTGGAATGGAGGTGGCTGTTGAGCAGCTGAGTGGAGCTAGGCAGGGGGCTGGGACCAGAGGCTTCTAGCACTGGGTAGGAGGAGAAGTGTGCACAATGGAGAGGCTAGTATCCCTCACCCAGTCCCCCACCCCATAGCCCTCCTAATACCTGGAAGAGTGCGTCATTGAAACTGGTTTTTCTTAGGCATTGATGGAGTGTGAACAATTCCATTGCCTTCTTTCCCCAACCCCCCAGCTTTCCCCTAAGCACTCTGTATTTTTCTTAAAAGCCCTTTTATTATAGAATAAAATGTACCTGTCATCTAACTGCATTTTGCTGGAGCCAGCTCTCGGGACTGCTAATCTTCACGCTCTGGAACCAGCCCTTTTGTCCCTTCTCTGTGGGACCAAGGGGTCTGGAAGGGGGCCTCAAGTGCCAGTGCCCATTCTGGTGGGGGAGGGAGGCGGGACAGGTTTCCAGTATCTCCCATTCAGCAGAGGTGAACGCTCAGTAGGTGATAAAGACGCGGGGAAAAGCCAAGGATGGGAATTCCAGACTGAATTCCCCTGGAAAGAATGACAGATAAGTCAGGCTTCATGAACTAAGCAAAACCACCCATTTGGGAAATTTCCACCTACTTTGTTGCTCCGTAAACTGAGCCCAAGAGATACGGACGTGACCAAATACTGCAAGTGTTTATAAAGAAGGGTGATCTTCTGGACCATTCAAGGCACAACATGGATATCCTCTCCACATTTTTGGGGGCCTTGCATTCATTCATAAAATATATCTGAGCACGTGTGAGCCAGCCTGTCCACCAGATCCCCAGCTCACACAGGTCCCTTGTCCCTTCCTTAACTCTCGGCTCCCGTCGCCCTGAAGAGAGCTCCAGACTGTTGATGGTCTGTGAGTAGAGTTCCTGGGTACTCTGTTGCACTTGGCATGGGGTGATGGCCTGCAAGCCCATGTCTCCAGCCACCGTGAACCAGCTCTTATGGAAAGAGCGCATCTTCGATCCAGGGGGCACTCTGCATATATTCACTCAACAAACATTTATCAAGTGCCTCTTCATCATAAGACAGGAGATAAAATGCAGAAGCAAACAAAGCACAGGCCCTTCTGGAACTCACTTTCTCGTCGGGAATACAGGCAAGGACAAGTGAAGAATTGGCAGGCATAGGGATAAGTGCTTTCAAGAAAGCTACTGCCAAGGATGACTGGGTGGCTCAGTCAGTTAAGCGTCTGCCTTTGGCTCAGGTCATGATCCCAGGTTGCTGGGATCGAGTCCCACATTGGGCTCCTTGCTCAGCAGGGAGCCTGCTTCTCCCTCTGCCTGCTGCTCTCCTTGCTTGTGCTCTCTCTCTCTGACAAATAAATAAATAAAATATTAAGAAAGAAAGAAAGGAAGGAAGGAAGAAAGAAAGCTACAGCCAGAGAAGGGACAGGTGGGGAGGTCCTGGAAGGCCTCTCTGAGGAGGTGGTGTTTCAGTGGACACCTGAACGGAGTAAGGGAAGGAGCTTTGGTTACCTGGGGGGAACAGTCTTCCAGACAGAGGAGCAGCAAACCAAAGGCCATGAGCAGGAGAGTACTCGGCTGGCTACAAAGCATGGGGAGATCAGCATGCCCCAGCCAGCTAGTGAGTGAGGACAGGAGGCCACAGGGGGGCAGTGCCGGATAGCACTGATGACCCCATGAATGAAGGAAGGAAGGAAGGAAGGGGGACTCAGGAGAAGGGAATCTAAATTCAGGCCGTGGGTCACTTACATGATCAGGAGCAAGTCACTCTAACCCTCTGACTCCCATCCCCCGCATATAAGAGAAAGAAAATCATCATGGGAGCCCAGCTCATTGCAATGAGAATTATACTCCCAAAAGAGCCAGGGCTAGGGATGGAGAGGACATGGTCCAGAGTCGCAGTGCGGCTGTTTTCTAGCCAGGTGACCTTGGACAGATCATTTCACCTCTCTGAGCTTCAGTCTCCTCATCTGTAAATTGGGAATCATGGTCCTGCCTGGCCAACTCAGAGAGTTGTAGTCTGTGGTCCAGTGTCATGGCCCATGTGGGAATGGTTTGTATGCCGCACCTGTCACACAAATAGGGGGGTTTGCTGAACACCTGTGAGTGGGTGAAACCTGATGTTCCCACCCTGAGGGCCTAGGTGGACCTCTCCCTTGGGCTCTTTCTGGGACAGCTCTTCCTCTCCCATTCTCACCCTCGGTGTTCTCTAGCTGCTGTTTTTTCTCCAGCTTCTGTGTCCTGTCCTGCAGAGAGTACCCGACTTGCCCTATAGAAAATGGGGCGCCCTGTCCTGAGGGGAAAAGGGAACCATCTTGCTCTCCTCCATTGACACTGTGCCCTGAAAGATCTTTCAGCATGGATACCAGACCCCATCTACCCCCTGCTTCCAAGCCTTCCCTGGCTCCCCAGGCCCTCAAACATCTCAGCTCCATCTCAAGTCACGCGGCCTCCTGCTAGTATCTGGCTGCACAGAACTAGTTTTAATTTCTCTAGACAGTATAGATAATTTTCTTTGCCTGGAATGTCCTCTCCTATGCCTCTGACTCTTACCCTGATGCCTGGAGAACTCCTATGCATCCTGCAAAACCCAGTAGAGCTGTCTCTTTGAAGTCATGCCTCCTAGAACCTCTGGTCTTTCCTTCACAGATGTCAGCCCTTCCTTCTGCTGTCCTCCTCTAGACCTTGCCCATGCTTCCCTCATTGTCCTTATGCCACGATGCCCTTTGACGTGTCTGTACTGTTCCTGCGCCAAACCTTGCACCATTCCGTGGAGACAGCATCCAGGGCTTTCCTGCTGCCCCAGCACCTGTTACAGGACTTGGCACATAGTAGATGGTCATGAAACTTTACTGAGAGGAAATGAAATGCACCTAGGGAGGTGCATCCTGGGGGAGACAGTCGCTCTGCCCTGAAACTCAAAGCGATTTAGAGTGATCTCCCCAAATTGTATAGGTGTGTGCTGGGTGGTCTTTTCCTCCCTGCTGTATGTGGCAGCTCCCAAGAGAGGGGAAGGCCAGTCACCTACATTCTGAATTTGGTGAATATTACAAATGACCACATTAGTGAGACAGGCACTGGTATTGACCCAGGTAAGAAAGGCTCTAAATTTAGTGCCCCAAACACAGAGGCTGGTGAATTTGTAGCCTCACAAACGATCCACGTTGAGTAGGCAGCTGAATTCGATTTGCATGTCAGAGGAGCGTTATCTGGTACCTGATGTAAGACTAATTTTATTATTAAATTATCAACACTGATTTACTGAGAAATACGGTACTGCCGGGAGCTATTTTTAACCTCCCGCCTCAGCCCCGCTCAGCAAACAAATCATCCTTTGAAGGACACTGCATTTGCAAAAGTGAATTAGGTGAATAAATATCCATCTATTCATGAAGTTTCTTTATTGAGAAATAAATAAATAACGGCCCTTGAATGCCTTCATTGTCCCCCTGGCAGGTTTCCACCAGGATGACACGCGGGCGCTGCTGAGTGCAGCCGGGAAGACCGGTGGGGTCGCGATGGGAGGTACTGGTCTGGTGGGACAGTGCGTGGGAGAGGCACGGTCTGGGGCCTGTGAGCCCTGTGAGGCTCAGGACCTCCCCACCCCCCAGGGGGCAACCCAGCAAAGGCAGTCCTGGGCCAGCACCTGGAGCATCCCCTCGATAGCCAGGAAGGATTTGGGCTGGGGCTCTGAAACCAGCCGGTGATGGCTCTGCCACTTACTATCTCTGGCACCTTGGGCAAGTTACTTAGCCTTTCTGTGCCTCAGTTTTCTCATGTATAAAATGAGGATGAGTCCTACCTCCTTATTGGGTGACTGAAGGGATTAAATGAAGTCACAGGGGCAAAGCACTTGGAAGAGTACCTGGCGCGTAGCAAGAGCCCAGGAAATTGCACTTATTGGTACAGTCGTTGTCATTGTCAGGACAGGGAGGAAAGCAGAGGCAGAAGCATCCCGCAAAAGGGAGTCATATCCCAGCAATCACACTACTGGGTATTTACCCTAAATATAGAAATGTAGTGATCTGAAGGGGCATGTGTACCCCAGTGTTTATAGAATGTCCACAATAGCCAAACTATGGAAAGAACCTAGATGTCCATCAACAGATGAATAGATCAAGAAGATGTGGTGTGTGTGTGTGTGTGTGTATATATATATATAATGAATACTATGCAGCCATCAAAAGAAATGAAATCTTGCCATTTGCAATGATGTGGATGGAACTAGAGGGTATTATGCTGAGCAAAATAAGTCAATCAGAGAAAGACAACTATCATATGATCTCCCTGATATGAGGAATTTGAGAGGCAGAGTGGGGGGTTGTGAGGGGTAGGGAAAGAAAAAATGAAACAAGATGGGATCAGGAGGGAGACTCTGAATCTCAGGAAACAAACTGAGGATTGCTGGGGGGTGGTGAGCCAGGGAGAGGGTGGCTGGGTGATGGACATGGGGGAGGGTATGTGCTTTGGTGAGTGCTGTGAATTGTGTAAGCCTGACGACTCACAGACCTGTACCCCTGAAGCAAGTGATATATTGTGTGTTAATCGTAATTAATTAATTAAAGAGGGAGTCCTTTGATATCTTAAAGGAGGCCTTGGAGTCATATCTGGGCTTCAGTTTCAGACTCCACCCCCACCCAGCGTGTCACTCCTGGTAAGCTTCTTGCCCTTTCTGTTCCTCGGATTCCAAATCCACGAAAGAAGCGTCATCACACCACCTCTGCAGGGAAAAAAAAAATGACATCAGAAACATGAAGCATGGTACAGGGCAGTGAGGAAGTGCTCAGTAAACAATGGATGGTGAGTGACAGGAAGGTTCTTCGTATTAAGATTAGTGTAGTCAATCACTCCATCCCTGAAATCTCAGGGCTCCACTTTCCCTTGTCTTGCCCACCCCTTCTACAGCCTGGTGCTCATCTGGGATAAAACAAGAATAGAGAATCTGCCCTGAAGGAAAAAAGATATGCTCCATGTCTTGAACTGATGGCACCTTTATTTAAAATTTTCAGATTTTGTTTACTGCAGATTGCAATGATTTTGAGATTTTATTTATTTTTTTTTAAAGAGTTATTTATTTATTTATTTATTTATTTTAGAGAGAGTATACGTGTTGGGGGGGTACAGAGGGGGAGGAGAGAGAATCTTTTTTTTTTTTTATTTGTCAGAGAGAGAGAGCGAGCATAAGGCAGACAGAGTGGCAGGCAGAGGCAGAGGGAGAAGCAGGCTCCCAGGCAAGCAAGGAGCCCGATGTGGGACTCGATCCCAGGACGCTAGGATCATGACCTGAGCCGAAGGCAGCCGCCCAACCAACTGAGCCACCCAGGCATCCCGATTTTGAGATTTTAAATATTGTATTAGAAGTATTTATCTTAATTGGGGGTTTCTCAGCACCCCCTGACATTTGTGCCTCATCCTGGTGCTGGGCCTGCGTAGAGGCAAGAAAGAGCCTCCGTGTGGGGGAGCGGAGGCTCCATCTGACTACAGTGCGTGGGGAGAGGGGGGCTGCGAGGCACACGGCCAGGTCACACCCCTCCAGCCCACCAGCTGTGGGACCTAGATGTCACCCTGTCAACGGAGGAAGACCTGGGAGGTTTACCAAACAAGGGGCTGAGCATGCTTGACCGCCCTTCCATCACACTCAGACTCCCTTTGCCCCGTCTCCTGGAGTGCGAATAATGGAAAATTATTTAGGGAAACCTGGCCCCCAGCAGCCTCCAGCAAACGCTCATGAGCTGGGGTCCCTTCACACAGGGAAAGCAATTATTGGCTGGTTAAGGGCGGGGGCTAACATAGGGTACCTAACTTGGCAGCCCCGTTATTCCAGTGATAGAAAGGAGGCAGCTGAAAGCAGGCGGGGGGATTTCGTTAGCCAGCTGCCCCAAAACATGCGTGTTAGAGACAGGCTGTCATGTTCCTCGGTCCTGGAGCTCAGCTGTGAAAGTGCCTCCCCTCCTGGGCCCCAGACTCGTGTGCACCAGGCTAGGTGCTGGCCTTGCTTCCTTATTTCCTCAAGAAGCTCCCCTCTTCAATTAGCAGCTTAACAGCAGAAGACACAGCCCTAAGTTTCTCCTTCAGCCGCCAGACGTCCCAACACAGTCATGACCACAGTGTAGGACTTGTGACATACTCTTCCAGAAATGGGGGGCTCATGCCAACTATGGTCATCACTTCCCACTCGGCAATGGCAGCCAGCTAAGCCAAGGGGACAGCCTGCAGCCACGGGCCAAGCAAGGGCTCCCAGGGCACGTGACACAACCCAACTCGAGGCATGAGGCAGGCCATGCCCCAGACGCTCACCATCTTGCAGACCTGGCGGGAAACACCTTGGGTTTTGCCTCAGGAGAGGAGCTGAATCCTTGGCTACCTCACCAGTGTGCAGGAGGCTGATCTTGCCTCACAATTTTAGCCTCGCTGGAGCCTAACAGCTTGTTCTCCGATGCCAGTTGCCTAGGAGTACACCCATCAGAGGTTGCCATGCTTCCTGCTAGGTGGGCTCACTGATGGATGAGCTGGGCAAAGGGCTCTACTCCCCATCTCTCTCAGTAAGGAGCCATTTCAAGGAAGTGAGAAAGGAGTGGATGGAGGCTTCTGGAAGCTCTGCCACTTGACTGGGAGTTCTTTAGGATAGAGATCATCTCACCGAGGCAGGGCCTGGCACACAGGTATGCCCATGAATGATGGTTGGATGGATGATGGACAGATAAGCGGGTGGATGGGTGGATGGTTGACCTACTGGTTATACCCAGAAGGTTATATGAGGTTTGGGATAAATGAAAGGGATCTGCTCTAAATAGCCTGGAACAGGTTGGGAATCTGCCTTTTTACTCCCTCCTCCCTCATGACTACCACATCCGGACCTCTCCCGTTGAGCCAACAGAAGCTCTCAGAGTCCAACAGGACTGACTGGGCAGCCATACCTAGTACAACTATCTACCAGTTGTGTGGCCTTGGAGCTGGCATTCCTTTATCTTAACCTATCTTGTTTATCTTGACCTATCTTCATTACCAAATCTTATCTTTTACTGGTCAATGCCAGGGTTATTACAGGGATAAAATGTGATGGAGCTTTCCGTAATCTCACCACTGGGTAAGAAACAACACAGGCGAGAGCTGCCAGTGTGCTTCGGGGAATATCAAGTAAAATCCAAGCCTTAAATTGCTGTTGGGTCACACCCAGGTATCTGTGACAGTGTTTCCGGGACATCTTGACCTCAGGTCGCTTAGGCAACCCCAGCCCCTGCCCTGAGTTATCGCTTCTCCCAATCTCCTCCATCGTGCAGTCCTCAGGCTTGGACCCCACCCCACCCTCCAGCCCATCCCCCAGTACAAACTCCAAACACACTTCCAAGACCACAAAGTTGACTACATTGTGTTGGCAGCCAAGGGGAATGAACCAACAGCATACGAATCTTCCATGTTTCCAATGTGGGGCAAGAAGGACCCCAAAAATGGGTGTTCTGGACCAGATACAGCACCACTGCATTTGACGCTGTTGTCTAACCCCTCCCCATATACACAAGCACCAACATACACACACACCCTCTCCCACTCACAAGCATCCTGGCTACAATAAACCTGCAATATTCTATTCCCCAACATAAATCACAACTACTTCAACACACACATTCCATATGTGTAGCACACGCGCGCACACACATACACACACACACACACACACAGGGGCCGAAAGTCTCCACAAGACACCTCCCAGTAGCAAGCCCCACTCCCATGTCTTTGCCCATGCTGGTCCCTCCCCACCAGAATAGTACCTCAAGCTCTTGCCAGCCCCCCACCTCAATCCTGCCTTCCAAGAGATGGAAGACTCCAAGCCTCTTTGTTTCTCTCTCCTGGCCCCACGCTGGGCTCAGGGACTCCCTCTTCCTTGAGGTCTCCTCACTGCCCCAAAGTGACAGGTTCCCTGCCCTGGGCCCCACTCTGGTTCCTCTTCTCCCCTGAGAGTTTCTGTAGGACTGGGTCAAGTCTCAGGACAGTTTGGACCCCAGGCCCACCACAGAGCTCAATGTAGATCAATCAAGAAATCTTTGAAGAATGAAAACCTAACCAGCAAACCTTTAGTGTGAGTCTTTTCTGCTCAAACCCACTGTAGACTCATAAGGATGATGACTATGATTTAGATGGCAAACCCCAACTCAGAGGTCACCACCTCCAGGAAGCCCTCCTGATCACTCCAGTCCCTCCCGGGCTCTCTCACTTCCAGATGGAAATCCCCTCTACCAGGGCAGCCCTCTGAGAAGCCCTTCCCCATGTGGGCATGGTCTCACCACACACCTCAACATCTCGATGGGGCAGAGGAGGGGCTCTGTTGCTAGAGAGATCTGGGCTCGAACTCAGGCTCCATGACTCCTTAGCTACAGGTCTGTGTTATGCGTTAGTTAAGTTCTCGGGTCTTAGTACCCTCAGCTGTGAGATGAAAGGAATAACACCCATGTTGCAGGGCCACAGGGTTTTAAATGAGGCCAACACTAATCACTGGCACCTTCCAGAAGGTACTGGACAATGGAGGAAGTACTGTTGCTATTGTCATTGACAATCCTTATTCCTGTCACCACCCAGACTGAAAGAGGGTAGCCACCAGGCCCCCTGCTGCAGTGCTGGGCACACAGTGGGTAGGGACTGGGCACATTTTGAATGGAATGGGTGGCAAACTGGTTTTCAAAGTCTGGAGGCCAGCGGACGTCTCCCATCGGACGTCTTTCATTGGACTCTGTGCCCTCCAGCGGGGTCTGGGTCTCTGGAGTGTGCATCCTGGAGCTGGGGAAAGAAAAAAGAAACCAGCCTTCCAAAGACTTCTAAGGTCCATATGGATCTCCTGGAAGCAGGACAACACTTGCAGGAGTCCAAGGCCTGGGCTGCACGCCCTCCACGTACCCTCTCGAATGGGCTGTGATGAGTCTCCCCCCAACCCAGCCCTGGGAGCTTTAGTGGGGATTAGTGGGTTTTCTTACTGGGCACGGCAAGAGGCCCTGCGCCACTGGGCTGTGCCTGTCAATTTCACATCGGGCTGCGATAGAGCTGGGCGTCAATGGGAGTTAGCATATTCATGTAGCAGAGCCTTGAGATTTTTCATGGCTTCAGGCCCGATTATGCAGTGGCTTATTAGCCTGGGAGTCAACAAGGGAGCCCCAACAGGCTCTGCATAGGATCACTGCATACAGAACCAACACACAGGGACGAGGCCAGGCACCGTTTACCACGCGGTGCCTCCTCTCTGGGAGGCCAAGCCATGAACCATGGAAAAGGCCCCGGTTTGAATTCTGGCTTTGATGTTAGGACTGCTGAAAACGGCCTCTCACCTCTGCATCTGTGAAATGGGTGCAATTATCCTTACCTCACAGGCTCACTGAAAGTATTGCAGACGTGCTTGGGACAAGCCCTTGGCAGCCCCTAAGACACTGACACACTCATGGAAACCAGCTGTTGACACTGAAATCCTGCCCCTCCTCATTCCAAGCAGCCCTGGTTTGGTGCTTCCTGGAATGTATCCACTCAGGACAGAAGAGAACAGTCCCTAACATGCCTACCATCCCCGGGTCTCAAGCACTTACTCTGTGCCTCATCCTGTGTTATAACATCTCGTTAACTCCTCCTGACCATCCATGTGGTGGGAGTACTGGCCCCATTTTACAGATGGGAAAAGTGAGGCTTAGCCAGTTAAATATCTGTCAAAGTCTAACAGAGCCAGTTTATGGGGAAGGGGAATTTGAATCCAAGTTCAAAGACTATTGTTGAGTTCCACTGAATAGCAGTAGCTTAGAAAAGTAGCCAGTAGTACAGGTAGAAAGTGACTTTAAAAAAAAAGTTTCAATGAGGATATAACTAACTTTTATGGAGCACTTCCCATTAACATAGCTGATGCCCATTAGCTCATTCATTCCCCCATTAGCCTTATGAAATTGGTGGCGTTTTATGGAAGAGGAAACCGTAGCTCAGAGAGGTTATACACAAGCCTCAGATTACCAGTGGGCCAGTGTGAGAGACAGGCACTGGATTATAGATTATAGAGCCTTTGAATCAGATGCACCTGAGCTTAAAATCTGAGGCACCACCTTGCTCTGTGATCTTGAGCAAATCACCAACCCTCTCTGTGCCTCGGTTTCACCCATCTCCCCGAGTTGTTGTGAACTTTTGAGCTGTTTCACTTGCTGAGCCTCACCTCCTTCCTTGTCTAGATTAATCAAGATAAGACAGATAAAGGGCTCAGCTCAATAAAAAAAAAATGTTTAAAACCACTTCTCCCTACCCCCCCCCCCAGACTCTGTGCCCATGACCTGGTTGCTTTTAAAGGGTTGAGCTATTTTAATGTTTGCAGTTGCTGCCCACTGCTTGGGCTGGTTCTAGAGCACACGTCAGATGCCCAGTGTGGCCTGGCATCCCTCTGCCAGGGTCAATCTCTTTGGCTGGCCTGGAGTCCCCACGAATCAGAGGACAATGCTCCACCCACCCTGCTTCCTTCCCTTACCCAGGAACAGGGAACAGGGGAGAGGCCGCACCACCCAGCCCTAGACACAGGAACTGCAAGGGAGGAAGGCAAAAGAGAAGGGGGCCAGTCTCCAAACCTCAGGCCTGGGGACCTGGGTACACAGCTGAGCAACCAAATGAGTGCCAAGTCCCTGAAA
Source organism: Mellivora capensis (assembly GCA_004024625.1). NCBI lineage: Eukaryota > Metazoa > Chordata > Mammalia > Carnivora > Mustelidae > Mellivora > Mellivora capensis. The sequence goes on along the minus strand of PISX010002573.1, from coordinate 140,902 downwards.
GCTTCTCACTCACAAAACCGCACTCACAAAACTGCAAAAAAGCTGCACCAAAGACCCATGTGGGCAAGCAGACGCATACCATTAAAAAAATCGCAGCTCGGGGCCCCTGGGTGGCTCAGTGTGTTACAGCCTCTGTCTTTGGCTCAGGTCATGATCCCAGGGTCCTGGGATCGAGCCGCTTCAGGTGCTCTTCTCAGCGGGGAGTCTGCTTCCTCCTCTCTCTCTGCCTGCCTCTCTGCCTACTTGTGATCTCTGTCTGTCAAATAAATAAATTTTTAAAAAATCTTAACAAAAAAAAAATCGCAGCTCTGCCAATCGGCTGCCCAGAAGTCAAAAACAAGGGTGATATTCTCTCTAGGAAATCCTCCAGCACTGTCGGAGCCCCTGGAGTCCAGGAACACTGCCTCCACCAACCTTCTCCCTCCCTCCACTATGTCACATCTCGAACAAGGTCCGTCCAAAGCTGGAAGCAACACAGGTGGCAGCCAAGGACCATCTTAACTGGAGACCAGGTTGCCCGGAGCTAGGCGTCTCCCCCCTGCCCCTGCTTACACACACAGCCCGGAGCATCCTTCCTTCCCCCTGTGCCAGCAGGAGCCAACCAGGGAGGGCTGGAATTCATCTCTTCCCCCCGTTCATGCAGTCCCAGGTAGAGGGCTGGGGGGCTGCTAGATGGAGATCACAGGTCAGGAGGTAGCCAGAGGGAACTGGAGGGGAAGTGCTTGAGTTATCTACAAACTGGATAAAGACCTCGTTTCTACGCTTCAAACATGAGGCGGGATTTTCCCACATGAGGGTAGAACCTGGAAGAGCAATCAGTTAGCAGAGGCTGTTCCCCCGCCAGAGCAGGAATGCCAGAAAGGGCTGACAGGTCTAAGGGAGGCAGATCTGTTATTAGTAACCTAAGTTCATTGTCTGTGGAACAATGGCACGCACCTTGGTCAAAGGAGACAAGATGCACAGGCTGCGCCCCCCTACCCCACCGAGGGCAGCTCTGGAGTGATGGTTCAGGGAAAGAGCAGGTGCAGAATGGTGTTTGAATTTTGTAGACTTCATGAACAAAACCACACATACATGCATTTGCAAAGTTGGGAAGGATACAAACCGAGCTGTTAGCAGAAATTACCTCTGGGGAAGGAGACTGCCGCATGAGAGGGGCAGTTTTGACTTTCCGTCTCCTATTTCTCTGTACTGTTTACATTCTTTGCAAGCATGTCTTATATCAACAATTTTTCAAATGGGAGAAAATAGAAGAATCCTTACAGAAAAGCGCCCACTGAGGGGCCCCACTGGAAGAGAGGCTGCTGCGCATGCAGCCCCAGAAGGCTAACAGACATCCTGGAGGTTCTGGGGAGGGACCTTAAGCCAGTCCAGATGCCACAGTGTGTGGCAGTGGTCATAAATTCATGTCAACAGGAAGGTTCTGCTAATTTCCAGAGGTGTAGCCATGGCCTTGAATGTTGCAGTCAGTGTTCCTTTGCACAGTCTGTCCCATTCATCCAAACCTACAAACCCAGGGCCGGTAAGTGGAGGCAGATGGGGACCAATTGGTCAAGAGCAGTATTCAGCTTGCTGGGAAGTCTCGAACCCACTATAAAGTCAGACATGCCAGTGGAAGTCTTTCCAAAATCTATGCTCTCAGGAACCCCCAGGGTTCCCCCATCCACCCAACCAGCTGGCCAACCAGCCATCCTGCAAATTTTTATTGAGCACCTACTGTATAACGAGCACCATTTTTTTAAAAAAGATTTTATTTACTTATTTGACAGACAGAGACCACAAGTAGGCAAAGAGGCAGGCAGAGAGAGGGGGAAGCAGGCTCCCCACTGAGCAGAGAGCTCAATCCGGGGCTTGATCCTGGCACCCTGAGATCATGACCTGAGCCGAAGGCAGAGGCTTAACCCACTGAGTCACCCAGGCACCCCTCAAGCACCATTCTAAGCACTGAGGAGAGGTGGGAGGCTCAGTGGCGATCCACGCAGATGATGGTTCTATCCTTGCAAACCCTATAGTCCATGGAAAAGGCAGAAAACCAAACTGTAAAGTGATGACAGCAGTATGGCCAGCACCATGGCGGGGAAGGTCCTGGTTCTCCGGACCACCAGGAAAGAGGAGTAGAGGAAGCCCTCGGGCACAGGGTGAGGCCGGGGTCTTGTGGACATGACTGGCCAACCGAGCCCTGAAGGAGAGGTGGAAGTCAATTGCAGCTTGAGTGGTGTAGGGAACGGTGAGAAGGGAGAGAATGAGAAGTTTTGGATACAAGCTGATGGCAATATCGGGAGGAAAGCAGACATGTAGGAAGCCTCCTCAGAAATGCTCTGATGCCGCATCCCTCTCGGAGTGTTTGATGGGGAGGCTTGTTTGTATCAATACGCCCAGAGCGCGGTTTGTGTGTAAGATCTCACCTCCCTGCCCTGTCCATACTCCCCAAAGAGTTTGAGCTCTGGGGTCAAACAGAACATAGTGGCATTCCTGGCCTTACCCTTGGGGAGTCTCAAAAGAAACCCCCAAAAACCTGTGAGCCTCACTTTCCCCTGCGAAGTGGGGCTAATGGCCATCCTTACTTCACAGGAGTGTTGTGAGGAAACAAGCAAACCCTAGCACCAGTCCCCGGCACGTCATAAGGTATTCCCAAAGGAGAACTGTCGTTCTGCCTGGACGGCTATGATGTGGTGAGTATCAAAGCTCCACGACAGGCACATGAGAGCTCCTTGGACTATTCTGTTTTCTTCTGAATATTTTTGAAATTATTATGGTAAAACATTTTTAAAAACTAGTGCTCGTATTATTTCTGTGATTGCTGCTCTGATCCATGCTCCTCTGGGGAGTTTTCCCATTCACTGAAAGGAATAAGAATATGACAGTTACAAGAGACAAGAACCTCCCTCCAAAATTCCTCACATTCACCTGCCAAGTTCATCCTCCCCAATATTCAGAGGGGCCTGAGCGAGAGCCTGCACCCCAGCCCATATTGATCCCGTGGCTTGGTTCCGATGCCAACATCAGAGTTTCCAAATCAGGGGTAAAAAGGAAATACTGAAACTCTAGTTTTATTTATTTTTCATCTAAAAAAAAAGAGAGAAAAATCAAGCATTCCTAATACTTAAAGTAGGGATTGAAGGTATGCATTCAAAGAATTAAAGTGTGCAGTCTTACCTGTGACACATAAAAGAACATATTTTCTTGCCTAAGATTCTGGAAAAATGTCAACTTGAAGGGAAACACATGGATTAACCCTTGTTTCTTTCCATTCCAGTGAGAGGAGACCTTTTCCCCAAACTTGGTTAGCCAGCTGGAAGAAAGTTACTGACTTGAATATGGAGATCCTTTGATGAATATGAATACAGAAAATTAGAAATTTTTTTAAAGTATGGATTGACAGTCATATACGTAAATTATTCACAAGTCAAACACATAGATTGGGTGTGAGTGCTCAAAAAATGTTTGTCCAATGGGACTGCATGATCAGTGAAGTCTGGAGGAACTGGTCTCCGTAATACGGCCCTTCTACACTCGCATCAGAGCCCCACACAGAGGGGGACCTGTATGCTTTGTCTCAGATGTCCAAGAGAGCTGTCTGCTCACACAGATGGGAGGAAAATGTAGCAGAAGGCACAACTTCTATCCGAATTTCCAGGCCCGGGTGTGTATCTCATGCACTCAGGCAGTCCTGAAAATAATTAGCCACATAGATGTAAATTCTGGGAATAAAGAAAGTGGCCTCTTGCCAATCAGGGACAGTCATGCTCACTACACCTGCAAGGTGCCCCCCCCTCCACCACCAACAGGGAGAAGGGAGAGCCATTATAAGATAAGGTGGTCAGGAAACCCTCAGGAGAAGGGGTGTGGTAGGTTGCTGATGGAGACAGTTAGGTCTAAATGGAGCATTTGGAGTTGGTGACCTAAGGGTCCTATGGGCCATCAACATGGTCCCCAAGGCCAGCACGTTCAGCCTATCCTCAGGAGTAGAAGTCTCTGTCTGGGGTGCTCTCTGGGCCCCTTGGGCCAAAGAAGCATGACTGGCTTTTCTTGTCTGACCTTTTGAAGGGTGCTGAGACTCCCTCCATCAGAGGATGTAAGAAAGGGTAGGAAGTGTTTCCCACCCATTTGATCTCTTCTCAAAGGCCTGTGAACTCTGGGAGGTGGATGTGCTTGCTCGGGGCAGCTGGGCAGAGGCTCAGCCTTCAGGTCAAGTCCTGGTTCAATCTTTTAACTTTGTGAACTTGGGCAAGTCACTGGACCTCTTGGAGCTCTAATTTCCCCACCTCCCAGATGGACAGAGTAAGAACTTTCCTACTTCCTGGGAGATGCCAGTAAGATAATGCCATCCTTAGAACACGGTTAAAAAATGGACCCAAAAGCAATAAGAAAATGAAGACAATACTTTCTAAGTTCAATAGGTGATGATACTCAACTAGAGACAAGAGTGTAAGGGTCTGGGGCAAACGGTTTCTTACATTCCACAAGCACCCCAAGATGGATAGCGCACCAAGGTAGCAGTGAGGGGGGAGGCCTGGTGTCTCCATCCCACCTTGCCTCCATCTCAGGGCACCCTCCAGAGATCATGGGATCATGGACTTGAAGAAGTCTTGAGGGGCTTGCCGGGGACACAGAGAGCGTGCAGACACAGAGAGAGGTTGTCCTGGGCCGGTGAGCCCCTGCCTCCAGTCTACCACCTCATCAATCTATCATCCCCTTAGCTGCTGACACTTCTGGCAGCTCCTCCAGGCGGCCCAGTTGAATTAGAATTGCAAGGAGCCCAGTTGCATCAGGGAATACCAATGGAGAAATGGCAGATTCAAATTTGTCTAAGTGTTGTGAACAGCCAGACCCAGGCAAGGCATTTCTACTGCCCTGCCACCGAAGGGGAGTGGTGGGGGTTTTATTAGAAGTACAAATTGCTTCTTAATGCAGAGGATAAAGCTGGGCTCGGGCACCTCCTTAGAAATTCCTCCCGCTCCCAGGAAAGCCACCACTGCATGTCAATTTTAATTTTTGAAATTTAAACCGAGGGCTTTGTGTCTAAGCTCCATCTCATCGGAGGAAGGGGAGGAATAAGTCAAAAAGGATTAGGGGCCCACTGGGGATTGCAGATCCATAGCAATTAGACTTCATCTGGGTCTCAGACATTTGGTTTTAATCGCATTTCTGGATGATACAATCGACAAAGCATCAGAAATTGATACGTATGCAACAGGAGATGGGCCCCAATTCTGCCTTCCCCAGTTCCAGGGCTCAGCTGGGTTTGGGCTCCAAAATCAAGGGGGTACGCTGGGGCAGAGGTGGGGAACTGAGGTTCCCTTTGGGTCTGGAACTGGAGAGGTGGTGGGGTGTTTGTGTGTGTGCACATGTGTCACTTGGATTAGTGATGACAGCCGTAACATTTTATCTGTATGACGGCTGCGTGTGCGTATTTACAGATTTACCCAGGTCCATGCGCTCTGGGCTCCCCTCTGCGCACGCACTCACATTTCCCTTCAAACAACCACTCAAAACGAGCTCAGTAAGCACTAACAGTTGGCTAGCTGGTTATTTTGTAGATAACTTACTGTTGATCGGAACTCTGTGATTTAAAAATGAAACAAACGAGTAAAAAGAAAAAACAAATCAAAGCCACATGGGGTGTTTTCCTAACTCCTGAGTGTGGAATGGCAAAGGGAGGTAAAGAGGGGGAGACTCAAAAAGCACTTACATTCAGAACTCGCACCACCATGCAAATGGAAGGGAAGGCCCTAGAAAAAGGCTGTCCCTCCCGCATAGTGCCTATCTCAACACGGGGTTCCGGGTGAATTCGGGGAACTGATGGTTCACAGAATTATCTCCATTTACCAGCTCTTCTGAGATGTGGATCTAGCTGGTTTGTGAGCAAACGGACCTGTGCTGAGTGTACTATGTGCCTGAGTGGGTGTATGTCTGCGGAGGACTTCTGCATTTCTTTTTAGGGGTTAAACATCTCAGAGACCACCTGCTGGAGAATGATTCATTCATCCCTCCCATTTGCAGAAGAGCATGCCTCCTCTTCCCCCCACCTTCCCTTTGACCTCCTCCCACAAGCCTATCCTATCCAGGGGCCTCTAACTTTCCCCCACTTTCCTCTGGGCTTTTCAGGTTCTGGGGGTCCTGTAGCCCAGGGGAGGGAGGCTGCCACCCCATCTCCCCATGTCTCTTCACCCACCCCAGGTGGCAGGGTCTGGGTGGCTAGCAAGCAGGGTGTAGGTGAGGCTACTCAGGGCCCAGTTAAGGTCTTTATGCCAAGGAGGATGTCTGGAGCGGCCGCCCCCTATCCCCCCCACCGCCCAGTCCTGGGGCCACTCTAAGAGAGAGTCGGAGACCATAGTCTAAAAACATAATTTAATGCATCAAGGTGGGTCTGACTCGGGAATGCAGTGGAGAGGTGAAAATTTTCCATTTGCTGGGATTCTGCTGCGGGTGGTTTCTGGCTAATGGACAGGGACATTTGCACAGGTATTTTGGGTCACAAAGAATGATGCCCCAAGGAGCTCCTGTTCACTTTGGCCTACCTCCATGACCAGGGCTGGGAGCCCTCCCTCTCAGGGCACTCCGAGGAGGAGGAGGAGGAGGAGGAGGAGGGGGACTGGAAGGGCAGGCCTCCCGCCAGGCCTGTCCAGTCCAATCAGGTTTGCGAAGTCTGAACTGAGCTGCCTCCGCCTTGGGGTCGGGGTCACACTCACCTCACCACTCGGGCATCCCCTTCAACCTCCCCAGGTAGGGGACAAGGACCAGGAGGACAGCCCAGAGTGGAGCCAGGTGAGTCGCAGACAGACTAAGGTCAGAGCGGGGCAGGGAGGACAGCAGGGATGCGACTTTTCCGTAGATGTCAGGAAGTGTCATGAAGCAGAGTGGTCCTCTCCAGCCAGGGAGCAGTTCTTGGCCACGGGTGCCGGGAGGCCTGAAGCCACTCTGCCCGCGCTCCCAGCGGGGCTAATCCGGGTACAGAAGAAAGCCCGAGAATGTGCTGTATTTGTTGTTGTTGCCTCCGTGCGCCTTCCCACCGTCCAGCTTCACGTACACCTCGTCCCCTGAATCGAGGTGCAGCACCACGCTGTTACTGGCATAGTCGTAGTTCTGGTCGGCGTCCTGGGCGATGGCACTGGCCCGGACCTGGGGGCGAGCCGCCAGAGCAGGTGGGTCCGGGCACCCCCGCCTGGGCCTTGCCCAACCCCCACATTGCGACCCTCAACCCCCGCCGGCCTTCTGTCCGCGGCTCCAGGGTCCACACTCCCACCCAGGCTCGCTCGCGCGCTCTCTCTCTCTCTCCTCTCTCTCCAACTTGGCCAGCTCCTTTCCGGTCCCCTCCTCTAGGCAGCCGGCAAGTCAAGTCCCGGAAGGAAGGGGAGTGGGGGCTTCATAAACCCTGACCCAGCGGGGAAAGGGGAGAACTAGGGGGACCAGGGCCGAGAAGAAAGAAGACCGGAGGGCAAAGGGGCGACGAGGGCGCAAAGGGAGAGGTAAAGAAGGACGAGGTTTCCAAGGAGCCCGCGGGGCTGCTGGCAGGTGCGCTAGTAGCTGGAAAGTGCCGGTGGCGGGGTCTCTGGGCGCTTGGGGCACAGCCCGCCGCGCGACACTCGGACAAACGCGACCAGGGCGCACCCGGAAGCTGGATGCTGCGGCGCGCTCCCTCCCGGGGCTCGCCGGGCGCTCGCGAGTGGGGAAAAAGGAGTCTGGTCTCCCAGGCGGTCTGGGGCGCGGGATGGGGAGGAGAGTCTGCGGGGATCTGCGGGGACCGGCGGCGGTGAAGGGGGACTGACCTGCCCGTTCTTGCAGAGGTCCGCCCACATGCTGGTGCCGTCGCCGCCGCGCATGAGAATGTGGTAGGTGAAGAAGTAGATGCCGCGCACCTGGCAGCTGAACTTGCCGGTAGTGGGGTCGTAGTGATTGCCGAGATTGGTGACCACGTCGTCGAACTTGAGCACCTCGTAGCCTTCGTGGGGGCTCTTAAGACCCACGTAGAAGGCGATCTTCGGACCGCTGAAGGCGGCGCTCAGCGCGCCGGTCACTTCGCCTTCGGAGTCGCCGCCGCCCCCTGTTCCGCCACCTACCACCCCGACACCGCCAGTCGCGCCCGCCGTCAGCTGCAGGCCGGGCAGCCCGGGCCGCCCCGAATCGCCCTTCTCCCCCGGGGGACCCCTGGGTCCAGGCGGGCCCGGCTCTCCAGGGGGCCCCCGCGGCCCCGGCTTGCCGGGTCGCCCCGGGTCGCCCTTGGGTCCCTGGATGAAAGGGGGCGGAGGATTGGCGCTCAGGTCCTGCATGACTTCCAGCGCGGCAGTGCTGGGTCCGGGCGGCGGCGCCTTGGCGCCGGCGGGCCCCCCGCCGGGTGCGGCGCTGTACGGGTCGCAGATCATGCGGCAGGTGCCCATCATCTCGTAGTGCGCCGCGCCGGGGGGCGCCGCCTGCAGCAGCAACGGCACGGCGATGAGCAGCCCAAGCGCCATGGCCAGTAGCACGCCGACGGCCGCCAGGAAGGCGCGCCGCCGCCGCTGCCACAGCCGGGAGGCGACCGCCACCAGCTCCTCCTTGCCGCCCGGGGAGGTAATGGTGGGGCGGCGCGGGCGGCCCCGCTCCCCGAGCTCGGGGGCCGACTCCGCGGATCCCGGCCGCGTCCCCGACGTGGCGACCCCCTGCTCCGGAAGCCCGACCACTTCTAGCGAGAGGCGCCTCAGCCCAGGTGCCGGTGCCCACCGCGCCGGGGCTGATCCGGGAAGCCGCGGAGCTCCGCGCGCATGGCGGGGGGCGGCCAGGCTGAGCCCGGCGCCCCAGGGGTCCGGGCGGCGGCCGCTGGCGAGCGCGCGGTGCTGCTGCCGCGTCCCACGCGGGCTCGGCGGCGCTGCCTCCTCCCCGGCTCAGCGGGGCTCGGCGGGGCTCGGCGGGGCTCCGCGCGCAGTGAGGGCGCCCCGGCTCCGCGGCGCGCTCTGCTCTGCTCTCCCGCTGCTCGCTGGCTCCAGCGCGGAGGGGGGACCCAGCTACCCTGACGTAAGGAGTCCGGGGCTGAGCGGCGGAGGCGGCGAGGCAACGCGCGCTGCCATCACTCGGGAGACGGCGCCCTCATGTCATCAGCCTTCGGTCCTCCTATCCCGCGGCGTCCTCCGCAGAAGCGGCAAAGGCGCGGTTCCTCCTCGGCTCCCAGGAGCCACAAGTGGGCGCAGCGGGCGCATCCCCGGCCTCCGCGCCTCTGACACACCCCCCAGCCGCCACCCTCGCGCGCCTCCCACCCACCATACACACACGCCCACGCGCGCACTCACGCGTGGACGGGCACCCCCGCCAGGTCTCGAAGGTTCCCGGAATCCCAGTGCCGGCCTGGTCCTTAGCGGGGGGCGGGGTGGTGGGGGTGGAGGACCTAATCCATCCCCCTTGCCTGCAAGCGGGACCAGACTTCAACCCACCGAGTCTAGGAAAAGCTCAGTCCCTTAAGGCCCTGGAACGAAGGGCTCTGAAAGCCCTCCTGATTTACTTCCGAATGAAATAAATCTTGCTTCTGAAAGGTGTTTTGCAGGGCGCCTGGGTGGCTCAGTGGGTTAAAGCCTCTGCCTTCCGCTCGGGTCATGGTCCCAGGGTCCTGGGATCGAGCCCCGCATCGGGCTCTGCTCAGTGGAGAGCATGCTTCCTCCTCTCTCTCTGCCTCTCTCTCTGCCTCTCTCTCTGCCTGCCTCTCTACCTACTTATGATCTCTGTCTGTCAAATAAGTAAATAAAATCTTAAAGAAAAATAAAAAATAAATAAAATGAAAGGTGTTTCGCACACCTAGCCGGAGAACGTCAAGCTATTAAATGAGCTCCAGAAGACCACCCCACCGTCTCTTTCATTCTTTGAAAATCCCAAAGCCATGATAGAAGAGTTTATTAGCCTCGGGCCCCTTTCTTCCACCAAATCATTGGCTCTTATCATCTGTATAAAGATCATTTAAATGCAAATCCTTGACACGCAGCACTTGGTGGTAACCTTGGGACCTCCAGCTCCCACTCCCCGCCCACCACTACCAGGCAGGTCCACAGTTTTCTTTGAACATGCCTGGATCCCTCCTACTGAGGTGGGTTTAGTTAAGTATTTAAAGAAAAAATAGGGGCTTCTGGGTGGCTCAGTGTGCTAAGCCTTTGCCTTCAGCTCAGGTCATGGTCTCAGGGTCGTGGCATGGAGGCTGCCCCCACCCCCCCTCCACCCCCCACCCCGGCTCTCTGCTCAGCGGGGAGCCTGCTTCCCCCTCCCTCTCTGCCTGCCTCTCTGCCTACGTGTGATCTCTCTCTCTGTCAAATAAATAAATAAAATCTTTTTTAAAAATAAAGAAAAAATAGTCCAAAGCCATTCTGAGCCAAAGTTTTTGAATAAGCGGTGACAGCGGATTTGGAGAAGAATTATCCATCTCCAATGCAGCATGTGAGGATAAAGGAGGGATGGGGACCGCTCCGGAGTTCTGGACTTCTGATTCTGCTCTCACCCTGAGGAGCTGTGTGACTTTGGGCATTGCCTTCTCTGAGACTATCTTCCTAAAGCTCTAGCGGTCCCCCAGGCTGACATAGGAATGCACCCGGCGAGGCCTGGGAAGAAAGTCCAAGTGTTGATATCGGTACTCAGCAACCATCAGAATCTCTGGAACAACTGTGTGCCCTCCTGAGGCTGTTGCTTTGAGAAGAACGTACATTTTTCAGGTATGGTGTTCTTGTGGGTTACTTAAAAATCCATTTTGTTTCTCTGGTCACCCTGGGTCCTTTCCCCACCCCACCCCATGATGCTCCTGTTTCTTCCTTCATGGGTGTATTTCCCAGGGCATAGCATAAGATCTGTCACCTGGTACCTATAGGCCTTCAGTACATATCTGCAGAAAAGATGGCTAGCTTGAAGCAAACTGCACCCAGGGGAGAAGGGGGAGAAGGAGCTCATTAATTGAACACCCACTTTGACGCATCAGGTGTTTCGCACGTGCTTCTTCACTTTCTCCTCCCAGCATCCCTATGGATTAGCAATTATTCTCCAGTTATACAGATGAGAAAACAGAGGTTTTGAAAGTGTATGGTGCTGCCCAGTGTCCCCCATCCACATGATAGAGCTCAACTCCTCAATCCCTGACCAGGGTCTCTGAGAACCTGAAGTGAACTCTGTTATTAGCTAGCTTCCTGGCCTCATTCTCCATTGGTTTGCGGAGTCTTGGGAGCCCTCTGTTCCCTTTCCTAGGGCCACCCCTAAAACTCATGAGCCACAATGATTCCAGGAGCCACACCGTCTGGTCCCAGTCCCAGATCTGCAGCTTTGTATCTGTGTGACTTTGGGCAACTGCTTCACCTCTCTGAGTCTCAGTCTCCACCTGTGAAGAATGGGAATGCCTAAAGTACCTGTCTCAGAGTTGTTAAGAGACTAAAGGAGTAGAATAGTAGCTGGTTCAGTAAAGGTTATCTTTATTTTATTACCTATTGATACCATAGACCCCCACTACCATGATCAAGACCACTAAGATGAGACAGGTGAGTAGTAAGCAGGGTGGGGGTGGATTGGTGAATAAAAAAAGAGAGAAACCCAAGACCACCCACATGCTCTGTACTTTCCCAAAGGAGAGAAGGGAGACAGGACCACCCCTCACCCGACAGGCCACCCTGTTCTAGTTGCCTGCCCTCCACCAAAGCTGTCCAGAGTGTTTCCCATTCCCCAGGTCCACCTGGAAAAAACTGTTTTCCAGGCAGACAATCACTCAGTTTGAATGCCCCAGCCCTGTAGACCACCATCCCCAAATCTCCCTATTTTCACCCCTGCAGAATCTGGGCAGGGAAGAAACAAGGAGGGGAAAATATTTGAGACCCAGGCTTTCACCCTGGCAGACTCAGGCAAAGCAACCTTTCCTGAGGATCAGCCTTCCCAGGAGCACCGATGGCCTTGTAAGGAGGAAGGTTTCTTCCCAAGGCCAGCCCTCTACCATAAGCCGGGACAGCGGCAGCTAGAACAGGTGGAGAGAGGGCAGCCTCCTGCCCCAGACCACATAAAGTCATCAGGTCCTTCCCCTGTCCCAGCCCCTCACCATGGCAGAGCCAGACAGAGTGGCCTGTTGGAGCACTTAACATACCTCCCCATCATCCTGGCTTCTGCTCTCCCTGAGTGAGTCTCATCATCGGTGACCGTCTTCTCATTAATATTAATTATGACTTTTCTTACTATATTGCCTTCCATTTAGACAATGGTTTTACATTTTAAGGCCCAGTAGTGATTCAAATCTGTGTCAAATTGCCACTAGTAAGCCAGCCTGAATTTCTTGCACAAACACCTCTACCTTCTCACAAAGCCCTTGTGGTCTGTGATATATAGTTTGATAGTTGGTCACATATTGTCTTATCTGACACTTTAATGGCCCCCATCAAGAATGAGCCCCACTTTTCATCTGTACTCCAGTATCTTCAACCTGGGATAACCAGTCCCTGCTCATCTCTCTGGACTCATCCCTAAGTATCCTTTAAGTTCCAGCTAAGTCTCCCTTCCTTGTCTGCAGTCTTCCTGACCCGTCTCCAAGCAGAGCTGACATTTCCTGCCCATGTACCCTTAAAGCACCTTGAATGGGGACGCCTGAGTGTTTCAGTTGGTTAAGTGTCCTACTGTTGATCTTGGCTCAGGTCACAACCTCAGAGCCTTGAGGTCAAACCCTAGATCAGCCCCATGCTAGACGTGGAGACTGCTTAAGATTTTCTCCCTTTCCCTCTGCCCTCCCCACACTCTGCCCTTCACACACACACACACACACACACACAACACACACACACTATGTCTCTCTCTCTCTCTCTCAAAAGAAAAAGAAATACCTTGAATATACATGGCCCTGCCATCATATAGCACATGACCAAATATTTGTTTACTTATTAGCCTCCCCCACCAAGCTGTGAGCTCTACTAAGGAATCATGTCATTCATTTGTTCCACAAATATTGATTCATCCCTACTGTATGCCTCCCTCCTGTATCCCAAATGCACTCAGCACAGTGGTGAACAGTACAGGCCCTGACCACTCTAGCTATCCTGCAAGGCTCCCTATACTTCTTTCTACTCACATCATTTGGGTTTATATTTAAATAGTGACTACCTGGCATGGCTGTTTGCTAGCATGCTTTCTTGGAATTGGATCTGTGCCCCCAAGCAGACTGTAAGCTCTTTGGTGACATCATCTTGAATACATTGGCTGATCTTCTACCTCCATCCCCAAGGGGAAGGGCAGCATGAGGTAAAGTCAGAGAGAGTTAGGCAGGAGCCACATTACACAAAGTCTTGGGGTCCAGGTTAAAAGGTGTGGATTTTATGCTGAGTGTTGTTGAGAGCCCCTGAAGGAGTTTAAGTAGCACAAGGCTGTCTCCATTTTGCAAACAACAGTCTCATTGCTACATGGTGAATGGTGTGAGGGAGGGAATAGAAATAAGGAATCCAGTTTGACGGCTGTTGCATAATCCAGGCAAAAGGTAATGGTGTCTTGGAGTGGGATTGTAGAAGAGAAGGAGATGAATTTCAGATGCATTTTGAACATGGAATTCATGGGTCTTGCTGATGGATTCAAGATGGAAGTTAAGAGAAGAGGAGGAAGAGGATGATAAATCAAGTTCACTTCCTAAGATATGGCTTCGGCAGCTGGGTAAATGGACATGGGAAGGGGGATATTTGGGGAAGGATAATCTGTTGTGGGAGATGGGAGGCAGGAGGTGGAGGGAATCATGAGGTCAGTTTGGTAATGTTAAGTTTGAGATATTGGTGAAATATTTGATGAAGACATCACCTGGGCAATGCATATGAGTCTAGTGCTCAGAGGTGAGGTAAAAAATGCAGATATACACCAGAAAGTCCTCAGGATACAGATTATTTGTAGCCTCAAGAGTGAAGAGTAGAGAATGGGGGACAGAGAGAGAGAGAGAGGGAGAACCCAGTCTCAGGATGAACAAGCTCTCCACCCCAGGCATTCTGAAGTTGGGTAGAGGAGAAGGGGAAATCTGCAACAGAGATTGAGAAGACGTAGCCAGAGGAAGGAAGAAAACAAAGAGGATGGCTTACAGGGAAAAGCACTTCAAGAGGGAAGATACGATCAATTATTTGGAAAGCTGCTAAAAGAGTAAGATGAAGACCAGAAGTATCCAGAAGCTGTAGCAGCACTGAAGTTCCTGGGGGCTGTGGGAAGGATAATGGCATGTCCTCATGAAACCACTTCCCTTTCCTCTTGGGCACAGCCAAACTGCATTTCCCAGCTTCCCCTGAAGACTGGTGAGAACATTGGCTGGAACTCTGGCCAAGAGAATGTGAGCAGAAGTGATAATAAGCCATTTTCAGGCCTGGCTGCTGTATTTTCCCATGCAATCTTTCAAGCTCTTTCCCCATTTATCTGGCATCTAGTTCCAGAGGCTTCTGAGGTCCCCAGGAGCCACCAGGGAAATGGAGTCTGAGTCTCCAAGTCACTGAATGGACCAGAGCCCCCTCTCCCCTCTTGCCCATGCCACATCACAGTGAACCACGAACTGAGTGAGAAATAAATCTGGATTGGGTTAAATTACTAAAATTTGGGGGATATCTGTTACAGCAGTTTGCCTTGCCTGGCTACAGGCAAGGACTTTACAGGACTTTAATAAGATCCTTCCCAGTCTGGAGAAGGGGGAAAACACTGGATTGCAGGGAAACAAAGATGCCTGTTAGACAAGAAAAGGAAAATTGCACAGACTACTCTTGAGAAGCTTGAGAAGGAAGGGGATGGGGAACTGGGGTGGCAGCCACATGCCGCTGTGGGATCCAGGACGTGAGGTTAAGGATGGGAGGAAGATGGGCATGTTTATTTGCTAGTGAAAACGATAAAATATGAAGAAGGAAATCAACAGTCAAGAGGGAGCCAGGATAATCCAGTGCCTGAAGTTCTTAGTAACCCGACTCAGAACAGAAATGCAATAGAAGTTTGATATCTTTAGTAATAATAAAAATAGGTAATGTTTACTGAGCCCTGACTACCAACAGGGACTACACCAAGAGTTTTAGATACATTCATTCTTTTAATGTTCTGTGGGATGTGTGCCCTGCTTTACAGATGAAGAAATGGAGATAAATTTATATATTTACAAATATCATTGTTGTAGGTAATTTTCCCAATAGTTGTTCCATATCCCATTGGGATCCCAGCCACTAGGTCATTCTGCCTGAAGATTTTGTGTGTGCTGCTTTTATCTCCCAGCTAAATATAAGCCTAAGGGCAGGAACTATCATAAGAACATGGTAAGAGGCGCCTGGATGGTTCAGTTGGTTAAGCGTCAGACTCTTGGTTTTGGCTCAGATCATGGTCTCGGGGGCTCAGGGTTCTGGGATTGAGCCCTCATGTCGGGCTCTGCACTCAGTGGGGAGTCTGCTTAATGATTCTGTCTCTCCCTTTGCCTCTCCCCACTCTCATGAGCTCTCTCTCTTTCAAATAAATGAATCTTTAAAAAAATAAGAATATGGTAAGTGTTCAATAAATAAATATTTATAGCTCTTGACTATTGTATATTGCTTGAAAATTTCCCTTATCTCATGTCATGGTTTGCTCAAAAAGACACTTTTTATGGTGGAAGAGTAAAAAAGAAGAGCAAGGAGGGGACACTAACTTTACCAGCCATGCAACTTCTTGCCAGCCTTTGCAAAAACCATTTTTTCATTCTCTCCCTCCCTCCTCTCCCCTCCCTTTTCATCATCTTTTCCTTCCTTATGCATTCATTTATTCACTTATTCATTCTCTCAGTGAGGATTTTATTGAGTACCTACCATATGCAGAACACTGTTGTGCAGGGATGGGGTTGGGGGGGTAGGAACAGGCGAGTGAGGATTCAAGTATGATGAACTTTGCGCCTGGGTGGCTCAGTTGGTTAAGCTTCTGCCTTCGGCTTAGGTCATGATCCCTGGGTGCTGGGATCGAGTCCCATATCAGGCTCCTGGCTCAGTGGGGAGTCTGCTTCTCCTTCTACCCCTCCCCCCTGCACGTGATCTTTATGTCTCTCACTCTCTTTCTCAAATAAATAAAATCTTAAAAAAAAAAAGAATGATGACCTTGCTAAAGAACTTATAGTCCAGTTGGAGGGACAAGACTAAAAAGTAGAAAGCACCCAAGCAGCCATGTAAGGAGAGAGAGAGAGAGTGCACACAAGTCAGGGGGCGGGGAGGGTAGGGGGCAGAGGAGTGAAAGAAGCAGGCTCCCTGCTAAGCACAGAGCCAGTGTGGGGCTTGATCCCGGGACCCCAAGATCATGACCGGAGCCAAAATCAGACACTTGCGCTATACATCCAGCCCCCAGCTCCTTAGTCTTCCAGTGTGTTTACTGGGTGATCACTTTGAAAGGAAGATGCTGGGCACTAGAGTAGGCATTCTTCAGGGTATGGATACCAATATCCAGTCCTCTGAAGCAGGAACAAGTGCCTTGCAGTTGAGGACCAGAGGGCAAGTAAGGCTGAGTACACAAGCTCCTGCCGTTCTGGGAGGCTGGGCCACCGTGACCTGAGGGCTCCTTCTCATTTCCAGCGCTAGCTCCTGAGATGCTGACAGCTGAAAGGGGTGGGGGAAGATCCCTCCAGCTTGAGCCTCTGAAGATATCCAGACAGCCCTACTCAGTGACCAATGAGGAAACGCCCGCCAGCCCATTAGCCCAGAGGCAGCAGCAACAAATTTGAGTCAAGAGGGTCAGCCAGCCCTGAAAGCCCTCGCCCGGCCCTCTCAGAGACTGTAATGGGGGCCTCAATTATCTTTCTCCTGAGGAGCTCACCCAGGCTGGGTCTTTACAGAGCTGTGGGTCTGTAGCTGTGCCTGGTCTGCTTTCTCCAGAGCCCAAGGGTCCCGCAAGGTCCCCAGCTGCCAGAGACAGCTCTCTCAGACAGAAACGCCAGGGGATTATGAGTCAAGCTGGAGGTCCCTCCACTGAGCCAGCCACTTTCCCACCACATGCTGGCCAGTCCTCTAGCAGGCGAGGTGCTGCCGTTCAATTATTCATCCATGAAGCAACTATTTATTGAGTGCCTATTGTGTGCAAGATAAGGGGGAAATACAGCCAAAAACAAAAACATGCTGCTCCTTGCTGGTTGAGTAAGCCTCTGCAGATTACCTTTCCATCCTCCTCTTTTTGCTTCCCTGAAAACATCCACCAAAAAGGACCTGCCTCACCTGAGCCACTTATGGTGCAGGACTGGGGTGACACGTGGGGCAAGTGCCAACCCCAGAGCATTATCCTGCTTTCTCTGAATGATGTTCCCCCTTTAGGAGGCTGTATGCTCTTCAAGCAAAGACCCTGCCATTTGGTCTCTTCATCTCTACGGCACTAGACTTGGGACTGAACTCTCAACATGCATTTAAGAGATGGAGCAGAAGGAGACAGGGGAGGCCAGTGCTGGGTGGTTGTTTTTTGTTTGTTTGTTTCCTCCCCTGGGCAGCACAGCAAGCTTCCACGAGCTCCAGAGGCCACTAGAGTCTTATTTGTTTTTTTCCTTGCAAGCTTGTGCTCCTTTTGTGCTGTTAATAAAGTTTCCACGTCCTGAAAATACACCTATTGATTACAGAGGGAAGCAGGCTTTTGATTCAAAGGTTCATCTGAGACTGTAAGGATTTCCCCTAAAGGGAGACGCAGCCCTTTCTTGGGCAGATGTGGAACTTAGCCCTGGATCAGGGCCCTCTACCACTGCCCCATTAATGGGCAGCTACTCCAGCCTATGCCCTGAAGATACAGACAAGGCAGGGCCCCCAATACAGTACCATAGTGCTCCTGGGACCGCAGCCATTTCTGTGCACCCTTGGAGCACCTGGATATATCATCTGGTTCCATCACCCTCCCTTTGGTACCATCTTCTGGGTTACTGGCCAGCATTTTTTTTTTCCTTTGGGACCCTGTGTCCATTTGATGAGATAGGAATAGAGGGGGGCTTACAGACTACAGTGAGTCCTGCTAAGATCCCATCTGTGTAGTGCAAAAATATCCTAGAACTCTCTCAAAACCCACTCTTCCCCGTGTCTGTCTGTTCTTGAGCACAAAGTCCAGGCCTTCCCCAGGGCTCACCTGGCAGGCGGCGCTGTCCATGGTGCTAATGGCTGAGGCTGCCCGACTTCCTTTGGCAGGAAGGAATCCGGTTTCAGAAATCCAAGAACTAACTCATGTTCCCTCGCTTTAATGTGAGGCCACAGCTTTCTGTGGAAACATTGGACACTCTACAGATGCCCTCCCTCTCCCAGCCTCACTCCTGCTCAAGAGACTTCCCCTGCTGGCTGAGCCAGAGGTTGGGTAGGAGAACAGTTCTTCCCTCCCTGTCTCTCACCTTTCCTTCCTCTTGGCTTCTTGCTCTGTGTTGTGCTCACCCTGCCACACACACACACACACACACACACACACACCATGAAACTCAGCTGTAATGAGGCAACCACTAACCCTCTCCAACAACAACTCCTCCTCCCAGTCAGGAGAGAGAGAAATCAAGCACAAGGCTAAAAGTGTAGCTGTGATGACACCAAAAGGGCTTCCTTCAGACTCTAGTGCCTTTTGTTTCCCTGCATTGTAAAGTGTGTAAAGGAGTGCATGGTCATGGCAGATTCTGTTAGGAAGGGCCACAGCTCTGGATGAAGGTGGCACCCAGCAGGCCTGCTTGGAGATCATCAGGAACTAGAGAAATCCTTCAGCCCCCAAACAAGGGGTCCAGGCTGTATCAGAGTCACTATCAGGGAAAAGGCTGCAATTCTCATAGTGTTTTCCATGTGCTCATTCTTGAAAGAAAAAAAAATGTATGGCTAAATAAAATTGGTTTGGAAAACTCTTGGCCAAAACATCTGCATGTGTATGTTTGTCTTGCTGATATATTTTCCAGAACCTTTACTAGGCCAATAGTCACTGTGCTATTTTTCTGACATTTTCGGCCAGATTTTATGTACTGATTGGAGCGTAGATTCTAGAACATTCTTGCTTGAGTTCCAATCTTGGCTCTGCTGTCGACTAGCTGTCTTGCCTTGAGCGAGATCCTTAGCCTCTCTGTGCTACTGTCTCCTCCCTGTGAAATGGGGATAACAGTAGTGCCTACCTCAGAGGGTTGCTGTGAAAATTAAATGACCTAATACATTGAGAGCTTGTAAAAGAGTGCCTGGCATTGAGGAAGCCCTACCTTTGCCTGGCATTATTATTCACAAGGGCACTAGTATTTGTGAAACCCAATCTTGGAAATTCTGGATTAAGGGATTGTCTCTAGAAGGCTCCCATCAGAAATGCCACAGAAATGCCACATGGCCTTAGCACAAGCTGTTTCATTTATTTTTCACGTGGAGCATTCCTCTTACTACTTCAAACTCCTGATGAACTCCTTTCAGCCTTCAAAACCCAATTCAAAAGTCTCCTCTAGGAGTAGACTTCTGTGAATCTATGAAGCAGAAGGTAGTTGCTCTAAAATGTTGAGCAACATATTGACTTGTCATCACCTTTGATTAGGGAATTTGCCACAGTCAATTGCAATCATTAGGTTATATGCCTCTCTCCCCCCAGATACTACAAGCTCTTTGAGAGCAAGAACTAGAGTCTTAAAAACAAAACAAAACAAAAAAGAACAAGAGTCTGTTTATCCTTAGCACCTCAGTGCATAACATAACACCTGGGACACCCATGGCGCTCATTGAGGGCATAATTAATGAACTAATTCACTGTGCATGTTTGCATGCTCCCTGTTGCCAGGGAGAGTGACCCATGAAGTCCTCTGCCATTCACTAGCATGATGAGATGCAAAGCATGAATGGCTCATGCCTCTTCCCTCCACATACCAGCTGTGTGACCTTGAGCAAGTCCCTTCTCTTCCCCTTTGCCTCATCTTAAAAGGATGGGGTGGGGATGGGCAAAATAGGTGAAGGGGATTAAGAGATACAGATTTCCAGTTATAAGATAAATAAGTCATGGGGATGAAAAGTACAGCATATGGAATATCATCAATAATAATGTAATAATCTTGCGTGGTGACAGATGGTGACTACAATGATCATGGCAAGCATTGCATAATGTATAGAACTGTCAAATCAATACTCTGGGCACTTAAAACTAATATAACACTGTATGGCAATTATACTCCAATTAAAAAAAAATGAGGGCAAGGAAATAGTATCACCAGAGGAAGCCCCCTCCATCAGATGGTGTAATCACTCAAGCCCTGTTTAAGTTAGAGATGGGAGAAGGCAAGTAGTGGAGTAAGCATCTCCCTGAACAGGCCCTGGGAGGCAGACCAGAAGCAGGGACATTCTCTCTGGGCCATAGCTCCTGTCCCCCTGTCACTCAGCCAGTCCCCAAGCCATGGACTAGAGATGACTCCCCTGCTCTTCCCTCCTCTTCCTTCAGTGAGAGCAAAAATGGAATCATAGCTCTAGGCTGGAGTTCACTGGCCCCTCCCAGGAGAAAGGGGCTCCCCCAGAGGCCAGTGCAGCTCACTCACCAGGCTCTGTGGCTAGAAGGCGGGGACCAGTGAGGACAGCTCTGTGAAAACAGTGTTTCAAGTGGAGTTGGGCATGGTGCTATCCCCCACCCCAGCTGCCAACACTGGTCTCCAAGCTTTCAGCTCCCACCCACCCCAACTCAGGCCTCACACCTTTCTTGTCCCCCAAGACCCCAAATAATTCTGTCCAGCCCCAGTGTCATTCTCTGAGAGTGAGCATATCTCCCTGAAAACGCAGTCTTCACTTTAGTCTGAATTAGTATGCTAGAGAATTTCCAAATGAGGAAACACCTGTGCAGCCTGAGAGCTGGTATCAGGGACAGGTAAAAGCTGACCAGAAGAGAGCAGCATGTGAGGTGGGAGAGCATGGATCCTGGTGCTGGTGGTGGGTTTAGATCCTGGCCTCTCACCATGGGGAGACGCTCTCTCCGAGCAGAACTTCCTTACCTATCAAATCTGTGTCATAGCAGCCCTTCACAGGTGTGACAAGGAGCAGATAAGATCATGTATTCAAAGTGCCTGGCCCGTAATGAGCACTGGGGGCATTTTAGTTCTCTTTCCCCCTGACCTTCTCCCAGTGAGAGAAGTGACCATGAAGCAGGGGATGGGGTAGAAGTGGGAGCTAAGCCAAGTCCAAAATCATACGGTCAGGCTGGGATATTTATTTTTCACCAGCCCTGGCCTGGTGGTTTCTAGGGGAGGGAGAGAGGTGTGGGATGTTAAGGGCCTCTGCCTGCTCTTCATGAGGCTCCCTCTCCAGCAGGGAGAGAGAAGGTGGGCTCCCTACCTGCCGCCCTTGATCCCTTCCTTGCTCTCTGCCTGGAAATGCGCTGCCTGGCCCTTCTCAGCCACCAGTCCGCCAAGCTACTCTGCATGCAAGAGGCTAAGCCAGCTGGCTGATTGTGGCCCATGTTGACACAAACACGGGAAGGGTCTGCGAGAAACATGGGTGGCCACGGCCTCTGTCTCCAAGAGGAACAGCGAGGGAGCTTCAGGGCCCGGTGTCCCCATGACACCACGGACGTGTGGGGAGTGCAAGCAGGCCCAGGCCTGGGGCCGCCAGTGCCAGAGCAAGGGTGCTGGCCCTCAGGGCTTATGGGGCCTGGGCCTGGCCCCGGAGTCATTCCAGCCGACTGTGTCCTCTGATGGGACCCTCGCTCCTCGTGCCTCCCTGAGTCCCAGCACGGAGAAAGGAGAAGATGTCTCTGTTTTGTGCCTGCTGTCTGCCTGGGCTTCACTTGTGTCCATGAACTTGTTCCATAAAAATCCCTGCCAAACAGGCACCCAGGGGGTGGTAAAGGCTGTCTTCCAATATGAGATTATTAAGGGATCTGGGAACTTCGATGGGGAAGAAACACATCCTTATTATTGCTCTACTAGAAATGTAGCATTTTCTTCCATTTGGAAGGTAAGCAAGGAACCACAGGTAGAGATAGCAGACTTGTGACTTTGTCACCAAGAAGAATCAGAGACATTCTCATGGCACAGAACAGAAATTACAGATGGGATGACATGGACCCACAGGACATATGGGCCCTCCCCGGTCTAGTGAATGGAATGCATTAATAGAAAAGGTCCCTCAGCATCACATCATAAATTTGTGCTTTAACATAGTTTGATCATTTAAAAAATTGCTGGGGTGCCTGGGTGGCTCAGTGGGTTAAAGTGTCTGCCTTCAGCTCAGGTCATGATCCCAGGGTCCTGGGATCGAGCCCATCAGGCTCTCTGCTCCTTGGAGTCTGCTTCCTCCTCTCTCTCGCTGCCGGCCTCTCTGCCTACTTGTGATCTCTGTCAAATAAATAAATAAAAATATTTAAAAAAATTGTTTCCTTTTTAACTTGAGCATTTTACTTTGTGCATAGGAAAGAATCTTTCAGAGGAGGGCTCCACAGCCTTACCAGGTTGCAAAAGGAGTCTTTAGTACAAAAAGAGGTTAGGAACCTGTCCTCTGGAGTCAGGAATTTCCCATCCTGGCCTGCACCATACTGTGTGACCTTGAGCCCATAACTTAAGTCCTCTGTGCCCCAGGTGCCTGTCTGTAAAATGGGGATAATACTAGTACTTGGGACATATGATGCTTGGAGGATTCAATGCGCTCAAAGTCTTAGCACACCACCTGCTATAAGTGGGTACCATGATAGCAAGAGTCTATTACCCTGATTCATCATCCTTCCCAGGCACAGGGAGCCTGCCCAGCCCTTCTTTTTTTTTTTTTTTAAAGATTTTATTTATTTATTTAACAGAGAGAGGGAGAGAGAGAGAGCACAAGTAGGCAGAGAGGCAGGCAGAGAGAGGGGGAGAAGCAGGCTTCCTGCTGAGCAGAGAGCCTGATGCGGGGCTCAATCCCAGGACCCTGAGATCATGCCCTGAGCCGAAGGCAAGGCTTAACCCACTGAGCCACCCAGATGCCCCCTGCCCAGCCCTTCTACAACAGGTACAATTCCACCAGGGAAACAGAACCAATGGGACATCTATATTAAGGGATTTGTTGCAAGGAATTAGCTTAAGTGACTACGGAGGCAGTAAGGCAAATCTTAAATTTATAGAGTAGACCACCAGGAAGGGCAGGCTGGAACTTTCTGGCACAGGCTGAAGCTGCTGTCTGTCCACAGTGGAATTTCTTCTCAGGGAAGGCTTAGCTCTGTTCTTGAGGTCTTCCAACTGATCGAATCAGGCCCACCCAGATGATGGAGGTAATCTCTTTCAAGTCAACTGATTAGAGACACTAATCACATCTACCAAATACTTTCACGGCAACCCTAGATCAGTGTCTGAGGAACAGAAGCCTCCCTAAGTTGACACATGAGACTGACCATCACACCACCCAAGGAGAAGACAGGGAGGTCCCGGGGAGTTTCACACGTAGGGAGGGGAACTGGTTGGGTGTTAAGTGGGGACCCGCTCCATTAACTCCCAGGACTCCATGAGGCTTTTCATCTGGATGCGTGCTCAGGACACTGCCCCCCTCATCTTTTCTGTGGGGGACATCTGGGATCCTCCAGGGTGCCCACAGACAATGGGGGGGGCCCCGAGACATCCCAGGAGGCATTTACAAGATGGGAACTTGGGCCAGGCCTCACCCCAGACACCAGCGTGAACCAGATGTGGTTTTGAGGGCCCCCGCCTGGAGGGGATAACAGACAGGTAGGGGACAAAAGCCTCTCCAGAAGTACACACCGGGTGCAGCCTGCCCCTAGAGAGATAAGAACCTCCCCAGGGTGGAATCTGGGGAAGGGGTCTCCTGGGCTGATGTGACCCACTCTGGACCAGTCTTGATTCTAACTGCCAGATAGACTTTACTCTTGGCCCCACAGCCAGGGGCTTTATGAAGAAGCAAAATGTATTTGAAGCATCACTGATCCAACCTCAGCTGAGAACCGTAGATGAGCTCCAGACTGGGTACGTTTCTGTCTCAGCCTTCCTTCGGGGGAAGGGTCGTGGGAAGCCCTGAGTCTTTCTCAGTTATTCCATGAACCGCGACAGATGCTGGTGGCACCCCTGTCTCTCTGAGGACAGGCCTCTATACATCCTTGTATAGAGTCCCTCCGGTCCGGTGTCCTATGCACACTGAAGCAAGGGTCACTTTCTTCTTGGGGTCCAAACTGGAAGGAGACCCAGAGGTGAGCTTCCCCTTGGCTCTTTCTGTCTGGACGCCTCCTGGTGGCAAATGGCAGTTATTACCGTCTAGTCTCCTGCTCAGGTTCATTTAGATTAGGCTGCTAAAGCAGGAAGGACCCGTTGGTTCTGTCTGGTGAGCCCAGGGAAGGGTTCTCAGAGAAAGAGGGACAGTTGATCTGGGTTTTAGAAGCCAGAGGATAAGAGAAGAAGGGCTTTCGGGGCCACATGCAAAGGCAAGGGCCATTAACAAGAGGGGATGTTGAACTCCACCACCTGGTAAAATTTGGGCAGGCAGAGAGAGGAGGGGGTTACTTCCCGTTGGCAGAAATAAATAGGAAGGAGGAGGGGCATGAGAGAGCCTGTCGGCAAGTCTGAAAGCGGGGATCAATCTTTGCCAGATCCTGGGTCAATCTGGGCCCTCATTAATTTGGAAACTGGAGAGTCAGATCCTCTAAAGATAGTGGAAATTTTTGTTCTAAAGATCCCCCGTGAAGTCCCTTTTTATGTGCCTCATAAAGTGGCCTTCCGGCAGAAAGAAACAGCTCACCAGTAACAGGAGGGCTCCTGAGACTGGAAGGGAACTGGGCAGGGACCCACCAGCCACATCAAACACAGGCCCAAACCCTGAGATGAGGAGGCTCCACCCCCATGAGCCCTACCCCCTAGAAAAGAACCAGAGAGTTTAAACGCCACACCTTTCAACAAAATCATGACAAAGTTTGAAGGGGAGAAGGGGAACAGAGTGCAAGGCATGCATACAGCCCTTGGTCACCTGTGTTCTCACGTAATCCTCATACCAGCTCCTCCAGCAATATGCCATTAGCCCCATTTTGCAAATGAGGAAGCTGAAGCTCTGAGAGGTTAAGCAATTTCCCCAAGGTCACCCTACAACTCAGTAACACAAATGGTATTTGAAGCCCGTTCTATGTGTAGCTTTCACATACTTTTCGCTGCCTTCCATGAAGCTTTGGACATTAGAAGCTAGTTGGCAAAGGCCATCGCGGGCCCCTGTCACAAGCCTCCTGAACCGGTGGATGGCAATGCCTTCGAGGCTATGATCCTAGGTATCATGAGCTCTAGCTGACACATGGTAAGACTGGGGCCTCAGAAAGAGATCCCAGCAGAGCGGTCAGCAGCCGGGGGACCCTGGACAAGTGACCTCTGTGAACCTCAGTTTCAACATCTGGACCACGGGACTAAGAGTAGGCACCAGAAACCCCGGGTCCATGCCCCCTCTGTGCACACGAGCCGCCCTTCCAAAGGCTGGGACCTGCATCTCCGTGCCTGAGGTGCAGAAAATGCTGAGTGGCTGCCAAACCCACTCCCCTCCTTTTCCTGGGAGGAGAGGAGAAGCCTGGAATCAGAGCAGCGCATAGCCAGCAGACGGTGGGAGCTGGTATAAAAACCCTCCTTCCAGAGGGACGGCACTGAATGCATGGGACACACCTCTCCCAGCCCGGCCCCATCTGCTTCTCCATTCCCCACTGGCATCTTCTGTCCTCACCTCCCAAAAGAACCTGGCCCTTGTGCTCTGGTCTCAGGCTCTGGTCCCTTGAGGCATAGGAGTGCGACATGAGACAGTGCATGCGCACTTGCAGCTTGCTGCTTGGTGCGTAGGGACTGGAACAGTAAACTGAGAATACTTGAGGATCAGGAGTCTATCTCCTCTGTCTTCTGATCCCCAAGACTATGTCAGGTCTCTGGCTTCTTCCTCCCTCTCTTGAAGCCCTCAGAAATGTCTCTGGAGTGCCCCCAGCAGAGTGTCTGTGACTTTGCTGAATGACCAGGAGCAGAACCCCCGCCCCCACCCAGCAATCCAGTCTGTCACTGGCCCCTGTGAGGCAGGGAGCAGAGAAATGGCTGGCCCTGGCTCTGGCCCCGTACGGGGGTTCCGTTCACATCTCAGCTGCCCGGCCCTGCAGTCTGACATCTGGAAAGACCCAGAGATCAGTTATCTCCCTTTTAGCAGTCTGGAAAACCAGATGGGCTGACAACGATGGCAGTGCGGGGCACAGGCCTGCCTTCCCTTCCCAACAGCCTCGTCTGCAGCAGCAGGACCCTGCTCCCTACGTTCAGCCCAGACCCCCGTTCACCCCCCCCACCCCACCCCAAGCGACATCCACAGTCTGCCATTCCTGCCCAGAAAAGATGAGCTTCCACAAATATCCAGAATTTGCCGATTTCTTAATGAGGCTGGAGAGAAAGCAATGCTTAAGCGAAGGGGGTCAAGCCACAAAAGGTGAACTTCCCCAGCATGGGCAACAGGACACCAGAGAGTGTCATTCAAATACCGAAGGGATAGTATTTTGCCCCCAAAGGTGGGCCTATGGGTAAGCAGGTCAGACTTGCATGGAGAGCTCACATTTGGCTCACAAATTCCAGACAACCCTTCTTTTCCAGACTATTCCTCCCCCGATTCAAACTCAGGCTAGTCTGAGTCCAAAAGCCATGAGCTTCCCCCCCAAAAGAGATAGGGATGAGAGCAGAAGAAAACAAAGCAGGCCCCTCTCCCTAACCACCCTCTACTTTTGCCTTGGTGTTGGGAGAAGCCAGAGGCAGGGACCCCTCTGTCCCTCTACCAGCTCTAGCTCTGTCCCCTGGGCCAGATCCTGTTCTGCCAGGCCCACCAGGGCTCCCCTCTGTCCTCCCATGGCCAGAAGGGCCCAGGGGGTCAGAGAATCCAGCCAGACCCAGACAGCCCCCTGGCCACCCTGGGCCCTGCTCAGAGGACAAGGCTGAACTGATTCTGTCAGGAAGGGTTAGACTTGTCTCCCAGGCTGGCTGGATTCGGGGGCATGAGACAAATGCATTTGGACAGCCCAGATCCAGAGTGCTATCTGTCAGACGTGCTGGCCATCTCTCCAGCAGGCAACATGCTCACCAGAACGACCAGGCAGACTCCCATCCATCCTGTTTCGAGAAGGCTGATGTCAGGCCCTGAGGTTCCAGGGAGGGGACAGGAGGAAGCAGGTTCCTCCAAGCCGACGATCCTTGCAGGCGAGGTGTCAGTCAGAACAGCCCTATCTAGACCCCAGTGGAGAGGCCAAAAGCCAGCACCTTCTTCTCTCTGCTCCAGGTGGACACTGATGGGGCCTGATTCCAGGATGTGATTAAAGCAGTGTGAGCCCCCCTGGACTTTTGCCCCACCTGACCTGCTGCCCCTGACTGGGTGGGCTTCACTGTGAGAGGGCTCTAGCTCCCTTCCTGAGGAGACTCCTACCCTCCCCACCCCCTCTCAGACCCCCACATGCTTCCCGCACAGACCAGAGTGGCTGGGGGGAGCAAGCGCTCTGGATGCGAGAGGCAGGAAGGACGTCCACACACCTCTGAGCCCTTCCCCAGGGCGAGTCGCAGCAGGCAATTCCACAAAGCTGAGCCCCTCATGAGCCCTCGGCCTGTCGGTGGCCCCATGATGGCTACTCCCTCATCCCGACCTTCCGTGGACTTCTCCTGATAAATGCAGGAACCAAAGCCTTCACTGAGGCGACGGAGTCCCACTAATAGGAATTTCCACACGTTGGGTCATTTTGAGGGCACAAAAAATCTGAGCACCACACCCCCTCTTTGGGCAAAGCAGATTGCTTGGCAATTAGATTAGCTCTCTGGAGGCTGTAGACAGCAACACGGTGGCATCAGGGTCCAAACGACATGGGCAGGAGTTGTGAACGGAACGTGTCTCCCAGATTCAGGAGTCAGTCCGCTACCCCAGCGTGATGGGATTAGGAGGCAGGGCCTTCGGGAGGTGAGTGGGATGGGGGGAGTAGATCCCCAGGAATGGGATGAACAGGCTCTTGGCGGAGTCACAGGAGTACTTGCTTCCTCTCTGCTCTCTGCCACATGGGGATCCAAGGAGAAATTGGCCATTCACAACCCAGAAGAGTTCTTCCAGAACACCAGACCTGCCGCCATTTCTAAAGCTGTGAGAAATACGTTTTGTTGCCTATAAGCCGCTCAGTTTGTGGTGTTTTGTTATTACAGTCTGAGTCTGGACAACAGGTTAGAGCAGGAAAATGAGGCTATCATTAGACTCATTGCTGGGGGGCGCCTGGGTGGTTCACTTGGCTGAGTGTCTGCCTTTGGCTCTGGTCATGATTCCGGGGTCCTGGGATCGAGCCCCGCATCTGGCTGTTTGCGTGGCAGGGAGGCCACGTCTCCCTCTCCCTCTACCTGCTGCTCCCCCTGTTTGTGTGTGCTCTCTCTGACAAATAAATAAATAAAATCTTAAAAAAAAAAAAAAAGAATGATTTCTGGCCATGATTCCTGGACTGGCCTCTAGTCGGCTGTGTGACCTTGGGCAGATGTTCGAGCCTCTCTGAGACCGATCTGCCTCCTATTTGTCTGTTTTGCCCAAAAGATGACTGGGGAGCAGCTGTCACCAACCTTCCTAACAGCACCTCCTAGGAGCTCGTGTAGTGAATGACCACCAGCCCTGTGCCTGGTGTGCACCTGGGTTCTTGGAATACACCGAACAAGGACGACAAAAGTTCCTGTCCTCAGAGAGGTCACATGGGGGAAGGGAGGTGAAAGAGCCTGTGCCTTTCTCCCCATCAGGCACTCATGATCATCAGAACTCTTCCTCTCCCGCAAGCGCGCGCAGGCCAAGTGACTCGTGAAAGAGCCAGGTGGTGTGAAAGGGCCTGGAGGTGGGTTCAGACGATGGGCCCGCCCTAAGGCCAGCGGTAGGACAGGCTGGTTAGACCCCTTAGTTGCGTGTTTAGGTCCTGCACCTGCCGCGAGCCTGTCAGCACTAGAGAGACTCGGGGCCTTTCTTGGGCCCTTTTAAGAAGTTCTTCCTCCAGATACAGACCCTCCAAGGCTGGCCCTGTGAGCAGCTCAGAGGTGGGGAGGGGGTGTCCCCATCCCGAGGCCTTCCATCCTTTCCTCTGGTTGGCTATCTTGATATCAGCAACCCCCCAACCCTGCCCCATGACGCCCGAAGGACTGCTTCCTCCTTGAAAACTAGCCAAACAGTGGGTTCAGGACATTTTCCTCAAATCCCCACCCTCATAATGTGAGACAGCAACCCAGGGAGCTTGCAGCAAGATCTGAGAAAGACCTGAGGGCGTAGAAAGGGGGTTTAAGAACCCTGAGCCCTTATAATGCAGCCACAAAAATGTGGCTTCCTTCCTGTCCCCTTCCTGGCCACCTCAAGGACCCTTCTTGGTCAACCAGCGCCACCCCTGGGCACTGACCGAGCCCCCACACCAAGTCTACCAGATGCCACCAAGTGCAGACTCCAGAAGAGAGAACCAGCCCCTTCTCCTCTCACTGCCTGAGGCCCCCACATGTATGGCTCACTGGTAGGGGACCCTGCGGGGGACAGCTCCCTTCCAGAAGCCCCAGCTCCTATCAACAGGTGGAGAGCCTCACTACTGAGCCACAACAGAGAGACAGCATCTCAGTGCAACACAACAATCCCAAACCCACTCAAAGGAACAGAGGGAGCTGGGCTGCGGGACGCGGGGCGCGGGTGTGGAGCCGTCCTCCTTCAGTGGAGAAGGCGCAGCGGGGCGGTGAGCAAGGTTAATCAGATGGTTCCACAAGGCTGAATGGAACCTCAGCCTAAAACTTCTCCACCTGGGCCACCCACATGCGCTGCCCAGAAAGTTCTGGTCCCCCCAAGGGCCCCCCAAGCCCCCCGGAAGGAAGCTTTAGCAGCTGTTTCTGAATGAAGCCAAATGTGTGTGCAATGTTTCCTAATGAATGCAAAGGCTGTCGGAGGCACTCCAGCCCCATCATTTAGCTCTGAGGTGTAATTAATACATAAATTAAGCTCCTGCAGACTCACAAATGCCCAGGAAAAAAAAAAAAAAGAAAACTATAATTAGTTTGCCCATATGACTCCATCTGTCAGCTCTGAGCGCAACGTCACATAGCAAATCCTGAGGGCTTCGGCCGCCTTAGCCGTGCCAGGCACTGCTCCTGCCCCGCTCTGGGGAAGTGGGGCTCCCTGTGGCAGCTTTAGGGGCCCAGGGGGCTCTGATCCTGGGCGTCCTGGTGAGTGGAAGGCTCCAGAGTACACGCACCGCCAGCTAGCAGCATCCAGAGACCTGCCGGTGTGGCCCCAGGGCTGAGGGGTGAACGGTGGCCAGGGTGCCCACCAGGCCTCTGCGTTGGTGCTTTCCAGCTGTGTCCTTCTCTGGGCAGAACGTGAAGCTGGGGGAACAGGGAGCTAAGAACAGCAATGGGTCTAAAACTTGTCCTCCTCCAAACTGTCGTCTCTGTCACGTCTGATCTATGAGAAGAAACAGGCTGGAAAGGGTAACGGGAACTGGAAGGGAAGGAGACAAGAAGGCACAGGGGGCTCAGAGGCAGACAAAAATAATGGTAGCGATCGAATTGAAAACTACACACATGGGACACACTATGAAAAAATGTACATGAGAAAATGAAAACTGTACTATCATATTTACATATAATATAAATGGTATGTACTATGCCAAGAGCTTTCACGGAGAGCCAATCACCAGATTTTCAGCATTCTTCCAAAAATTATTTATGTCACGTGTTGGCTTAAAAACATTTAAGTGAGAGTATGGAGTAAAAAAAAAAAAAAAACCCACCCCCAAATATTTCTGTCCTTCAGTCCCCAGGGGATTATATCATTAATAGTTGACCTTTTTATTGTGTCTCCTTTTGGTTTTTCAAGATTTATTTATTTATTTTACAGAGAGAGAGAGAGAGAGAGAGAGAGAAGAGCGTGCCTGTGTGTGAGCAGGGGGCGGGGCAGAGGGAGAGAGAATCTCCAGCAGACTCCCCACTGAGCACAGAGCCTGACGCAGGGCCCCATCTAGCGACCAGGAGCTCACCACCTGAGCCTGGGCTGAAGCCAAGAGTCAGAGGGTTAATTAACTGAGCCACCCAAGTGCCCCATATTGTGTATTCTTTTTCAGTGCATTATATTCAGGACAATAATTATTTTACAAAGGGGGATGGTACCGGGGATGTGGTCTGGCCACTTAAACTTGTGTACTCTCATTCGTGTGCACCATCGCGGACGCGTCTTTCCACATTTATGATTTAAGCAGATGCATAGTACTCCCGCATATGACTTGGTTTATACATGTTTTGGTTATATTTACCACTTAATATATGGAATCTTCTATTGATAGATTTGGGGCTTACTTCAAAAAATCAACTCTTGTAAATGAAGATGTGGAGACATTTAGGGCTGGTATTATTTCTCTTGCTTATTTTTAAAGACTCCATTTGCTAGAACAGGGTTTTTTTTTTTTATTAACATACAATGTGTTATTTGCTTCAGGGGTAGAGGTCTGTGAGTCATCAGTCTTACACAATTCACAGCACTCACCAAAGCACACACCCTCCCCAGTGTCCATCACCCAGCCACCCCATCCCTTTCCCACCCCTCCACTCCAGCATCCCTCTGTTTGTTTCCTAAGATTAAGTATCTTGTGGTCTGTCTCCCTCTCTGGTTTCAAGAGCAGCTTTAAGTTCAGAGCAAAATTGAGAGGAAAGTACAGAGATTTCTCGTATGTTCTCTGTCCCCCACATGTACAGCCCTCCTCCGTTAACACCCCCTGCCAGAATGGTACATTTGTTACAATCAATGAATGTGCATTGACACAACATTGTCACCCAAAGTCTAGAGTTAGGGTTTACTGTTGGTGTCATACATTCCATGGATTTGGACAGATGTTTAATGACCTGTATCCATTGTTACAGTATCATACAAAGTATTTTTATTGCCCTAAAAATCCTCCATGCTCTGACTATATTTTTATTTTTTGTTTTTTTAAGATTTTAATTTATTTATTGGAGAGAGCAGAACGAGAGAGAAAGAGAGCACAAGCAGGGAGAGGGACAGAGGGAGAGGGAGAAGCAGGCTCCCCGCTGAGCAGGGAACCTTGGAATCATGATCTGAGCCGAAGGCAGGCGCTTAACCCACTGAGTCACCCAGGCTCCCCTATTTTTCTTATTTTTAAAGACAGAAATAAAACAAGATCTAGGAAGATCAAGTGATTCACCTGAGAGCTGCACAACCAGGACGTGGCAAATACTACCTATGAGGGGAGAAGGAGAGGAAGGTTCAAGAAAAGAGGCAAAGAAAATTGGGGGTGGGATGGGGAGGGCAAAGGATTGGATAGTAAGAAGGTCCATGAATAATTTATCTTAAAAAAGTTTAAAATGTTTTTAAATACACGTTTGTTAAAGCAGTTCCTTGTAACCTTATACATAATTATGAGAAACTGGACCCAGGTAAGTGTCCAGCCATCTCAGAGAGGTTGGACATCTAAGTATGTGACTGATGTTTTACTCCTCTTAGACTGGGGACAAGGGCCCTCTGTGAGGCTCCTGGTGGGCTACCCTTCTGCCACCCCCAGCTCAGCCTTTACCTGCTGTCTCCCCCACCTGACACTCACTTCAGACTCACACAGAGTCGGGGCTGGTCTTGTCTTCACCTCCTGCTCTGGCCTCAGCCCACGATGTGGTTCCTGCCCCGTGACCCGTAGCGATGGTTCTCACTTACTTGCAGGTAAAGCAAGCCTACTGCACACATCCAGACTCTCCAGATCTCTGGAGGACACACCCACCTGTCCCACGTCACGGCACACCAGGATCAAATGATAAAACTGATCCCTCCTGGAGGTGACCTGCCCAGCTCCTCCACCAAGGACATGGGACCAACATCTCACCCGCCAGGGTCTATCAGCACCACGGGGGCACCCAGTGGGAAGCTCTGCTCTGCGATGTTCCAGATACCCACCTCCACCCTTGAAGTGCTTCTCTTTGGGAAGGTGGCGGCCGTGTGCTTCCGCCTTGTTCCAAGGAGGCAGAGTGATGTCATGAGCCCCTTCCCCCACTTCACGATGATGCACATTTCCAGTGACCCCCAAGATATGCGTACTTACATATTTTTCTATATAGGAACTAGATCATTGATAAATATATAGATACATTATAAAGCACATGCAAAATTATAAATTAAAAAGGAAGATATGTTGATAAAATAAATCTGTTCAAGAAAATGTTTTCACTTTACTCATTAATAGTACTCAGTAAAAGCCCTTTCATGTTCTCACTAAAAGATACTAGTAATAACACTGTGAGACAAGGTGATTGAAAATGTCAGATCTGATTAGCGGGTCACCTCTTTCTCCCCTTCTGTGTCTGACAGAGTTCCTCCCAGGAGCAGGATGTCAACTCTGCCACCTTCTTTTTGTTCATGTGTGCGCTCCTGATCAGAACCTTGGTCAGTTCTTGGTGACTTTGCAGATATCTTTCTAAGTTTATGCTTACCTTGGGAGGTTTGTTTGGTGAATGGACCCAGGAGCATGTGAAACTGCACGCATTCTGAATGGCTAGAAAGGGTTTTCCTATTTTGGTTAAAAAATATATAGACTTATTTCATTCAGCCTTATACCCTCTAGATCCATCCATGTCTCCAATAGCAAGATCTCATCTTTTTTTATGGCTGCATAATATTCCATTGCGTATATAATATACCACATCTTCCTTATCTATTCATCTATCTATAGACACTTAGGCTGCTTCCACATCTTGGCTATTGTAAATAATACCACAATAAACATAGGGGTGTGTCTATCTTTTTGAATTAGTGTTTTTGTTTTCTTTGGGTCAATGTCCAGTAGTGGAATTGTTGGATCACATGGTAATTCTATTTTTAACTATTTGGGGATCCTCCATACTGTTTTCCACAGTGACTGCACCAGTTTGCATTCCTACCAACAATGCACAAAGATTCCCCTTTCTCCACATCCTTGCCAACACCTGTTGTTTCTTGTGTTGTTTATTTTAGCCATTCTTACAGGGGTGAGGTGATATCTTATTGTGGTTTTGATTTATGATGAGTGATGTTGAGCATCTTTTTGTGTGCCTGTTGGCGATCTAGACACCTTCTTTGGGAAAATGTCTATTCAGTTCTTCTGCCCATTTTAAAATCAGACTGTTTGGGGGGTTTTGGTGTTGAGTTGTATGTATTTATGTATTTGGGATACTAACCCTTCATCAGATATGTCATTTGCAAACATCTTCTCCCATTCCATAGATTGCCTTTTTGTTTTGTGGATGGTTCCTTTCTCCGCGCAAAACCATTTTATTTTGATGTAGCCCCGATAGTTTATTTTTGCTTTCATTTCCCTTGCCTCAGGAGACACATCTAGAAAAATGTTGCTATGGCCAATGTTGGAGAAATTACTGCCTGTGCTCTCTTCTAGGATTTTTATGGTTTCAGGTCTCACATTTGGGTCTTTCATCCATTCTGGGCTTATTTTTGTGTCTGGTTATGAAATGAACAAGTCATGGGAACGAAAGGCAAGCACAGAGAATATAGTCAATGGTATTGTAACGGCATTGTATGGTGACAGATGGTGGCTATACTCGTGGTGAACACAGCACACTGTCTACAGAAGTTGAATCACCATGTTGTGCACCTGAAACTAATGTGACCTTGTGTGCCAACCACGCTCATATCCAAAACTTTGCATATATATATACAATATGGCTGACAAGTGGGTGCTGGCTATGGCCTTGGGGAGGGGTCTTATTTCCTTACCACTGGCTGTTTGAGGGAACTTAGGGCATGGTGATGGCTCTCCCCAGAACAAGTGATGCAAGAGGACAAGGTGGAAACAGCAAGGCCTGTCCTGACCTAGTCCGGGAGGTCACACACCATCACTTCTGCCACACTCCTTCAGCCGCATGGGCCAGCTCTGGTAAGAGACCCAGGCATGGGTGAGAACAGGAGGCGAGGGTCGGTGGGGTGCTCTAGGAGCCTGGGGCAGCACTCACTGGCTGTGTGAGCTCAGCGAGGTGCCTGTGCGGCTCTGTGCTCTGTTGCCTTGTCTACAAAATGAAGGAGCTGACACCCGGAGCCAGTTTATTGAACAGGCTACACTGCACTAAAGCATAAACTGGCCTTATTTTCTCCCTCCCCGTCACTTGTCACCTGGGTGCTGTCCCTGAAGGACATTCAAGGCCAGTGTCCAGTCCAGTCTTCTTTGTAACTTTACTCTCATCTCCAGTCAATCACTAGCTTCCTCTGCCGTTGGCCAGGCCAGGCCTCTGGGCCCTGCAGCAAGGTTGGGGGCGGTGGTGTGCGGATATTGGATCCGCCTGTCACTTCCCAACCTCCCCTCTGCTACATTCCTTTCTCCCTCATGGGGTTGGGCTGGGAGGAGGGGTTGGGCAGAGGAGTGATTGTCACCTCCATGGGGGAGCCCATCTGCATGGCTGATACCCCAAACACACTCTCTGGGGCATGAGCAGACCCTTTGACCTGGCCACAGTGTCCTATAACATAGGTGATCCCCTCTGTGGACCCCCTTCTGCCGTCTCTCCCACACTCCATCCCAGAGGGGACAGCAGCCTACTTCTTTCCACAGCACTCTGGCCAGGCCACCCCTCGGCCAGCTCCTTTCCACCCATCTATCTCCCGCCAGGAATGAGGAGCCAGCCCGTCCTGCTTGCAGGCACCCCAGTGGCTGAGAGGCCTTCTTCTGTGTCCCTCCTTGACGTCAGAGAGGCCAAGACTCACTTCCCTGCTGCAGGAGTAGAGCAGGGACAACTGCCATGCTTTGTCCCCAGGCCAGCCACTCACCACCTGTCCTGTCTCTAGCTCCAACTCTGCTTGCAGACTCTGGGTTTGCCACCTTATTAATAAACCCTGGACAGGTTCTGTTTCCCCCATTGTTTTGTTTGGGGTTTGGGTTTATTTATTTATTTATTTATTTGAGAGAGAGCGACAGAGCACAGGAGGGGCAGAGGGAGAAGAAGAGAAGCAGAAGCTGCTGAGCGCAGAGCCCAATGGCTTGATTGCACCACCCTGAGATCAAGACCAGAGTTGGATGCTTAACCAACTGAGCCACCCAGGCGCCCCTGGTTCCCCCTTGGTTTTCTGCTCTGTGTACAGTAGCTTCTATTCACAGGAGTCCCATTGCTGGGGTGATGGGCGGGGGGGTTGGGGAGACTTCCACTGCCTAATGCTGCCTGCCTCTCCCCAGGTCCTGGTCTGGAGAAAGATCAGTGGGAGGAAGCTCTTGCCCTGTGACTGCTTGATTTTGCTGTCCCCAGTGCCTTTGCACTCTTCCCTCTCTACCCACAAGGATCAGCTCTTCTGTTCACACCCTCATGCACTGACTTTCCTCTCCCATGTGCCTTCCAGAATGATTTTACAAAAAGGGACTCTGACCCTGCCACACTTGGGCTTAAAATGGTGCCTCTCAGGTTAAGTGCCAACTGCTGGGGATGGACCTCAGGGGCCTCCGTGTGAGGGCAGAGGACAGGGTTAGCCTCCAATGACCCTAACGGCTCTCCGGGTCACCCAGCAGGGAATGCAGGTGCCTCCACCCCAGTGTGTGGTCTCAACTGACCTCCCAGGTCTTGATACAAATTACCCTACAAAGAGGAGAGCCATGGGGTTGTGGTCCCCCCTGGAGCCCGGCCCTGTGCAAGCGTCTCCCCAGGGTATTCAGAGAGCACCCCAGTTCCTGAGGCTGAGCCTGCCGCCCGCCTGCACTATGGTTTGTCTGGGTCCATGGCTCAGAGCCCAGGGCTATTGCCCAGAGCGTGCTCCCCATCTCCTCCCCTCCATGCGAGACACTTCCTCACCTCCCTGCCCTCCAGCCACAGGAGCTGCCCTGCTCCCGCTGTCCTCACAAACCCCACCCCTGCCCCCACCATCAGTGCCTAGGGTCACCTCCTCTGCTCCCCTGAGACTTGAGCCCAGATGCAGGGAAGCACTCTTCACTGGGCAATAGGTGCAGGACCACAGAGAACATTGGGTCCCTGCCCCAAGGAGCTCCTGCTTATCTGAGGACACGCAGTAGGACGATGGAAACATAAAGTGTGCACAGGCTGCAAGAAAGAGGAATGGATTCTGCTGATCTCTAGAGGGCAGGCTCCCGCTGAGAAGGGGCGGCTGGACCTGGCCACCCCAAGCTGTAGTTGGCTCTTCCTTCCCTGCACCCCCATGATTCCTGCTGACAAGACCATGTGGCAAAGGAGTGGGGGTGGGTTGCTTTCCTCTGACACAGTGACCGAAGCCGGGATGCAGCCACCTTCCTGTACCCGTGAAACAGTTAAGTAAGGCTAGGCATTGAGCATTTAAATAAGTCTCCACTGAAATCTCCCAGAGAAACAAAATAAGAACAATGTGGCTAACCTTGGTTGACAAGTTACACGCACTTCCGCGCTTCTGCGTGCTAAGTATTAACTTACTGAATTTTCATCAATAATCCAACTATATCTTATGGATGAGAAAACCAAAGTTCAGAAAGGTTAAGAATCTTTGCCAAAGGTTTGCCTAAAGGTTAAGAATCTTGGCCAAATCACGTGATTGGTATGGCAGAAGCAGGCGAAGAACCCGGGTGTGAGCTTGGTTCCCAAGCTCACCGCTTTTAAACTTCTTAACTTATTAAAGGAAAAAAAAAATCAGTTATAAACAAAAATGGAACAACATAATAAAACCTCCTGTACCCTTCCCTCAGCTTCCATGATGATCAGTTCATAGTCAATTTTGTTTCACATGTATGGGCACCCACTTTATTCTTCCTGTTTTATTTCGAAGTAAATTGCAGACATTGTATTATTTCATTTGTGAATACGTTAGGAACATTTCCTAAAAGATAAGAACTCTTTTTAAAAAGTATAGTTAGGATACCATTATCTTGCCTTAAAATATTAACCGTAATTACTAAATGTCATCAAATATTTAGTCACTGTTTAAATTCCCAATTGTCTCACAAATGCCATATTAGTGTTACAGTGTGTTTGAGTCAAAATAGAAATTAGATCCATGGGGGTGCCTGGGTGGCTCAGTCATTGAGTGTCTGCCTTTGGCTCTGGCCATGATCTCAGGGTCCTGGGATAGAGCCCTGCATCGGGTTCCCTGCTCCGTTGGGAGTCTGCTTTCCTGTCTCCCATTCCCCATGCTGTGTTCCTTCTCTGTGCCTCGCTCTATCAAATAAATCAATAAAATCTTAAAAAAAAAAAAAGAAAAGAAAGAAATTAGATCCATGCACAGCCGCCAGATCTATATTTTTAAGCTTCTTTTAGTCTACGGGTTCCCCCAACTCTCAATTCTCTCTGTCTCTCTGTCTCTCTCTGTCTCTGTTTCTCTCCATTTCTCAGTGCTGTGATTTATCTGCTATAAAAACTGCATGATTTTCCTCTTAAATTTCCCACAGTCTGGATTTTATTGATGGCACCCCCCCCCACCCCGGTGAAGATTACTCATGCCTCCGTCTTCTGTATTTCAGTAAATTAGCAGTTGGATCTTAATCAGGTTGGGGTTGGAATTCTTGGCAAGACTTCTTCAAAGGTAGCATGGTGCTCTCCCACAGGAAGT
Organism: Mellivora capensis; assembly: GCA_004024625.1. NCBI lineage: Eukaryota > Metazoa > Chordata > Mammalia > Carnivora > Mustelidae > Mellivora > Mellivora capensis. The sequence continues at coordinate 102,542 of PISX010002573.1, read as the reverse complement.
CACCTTGTACCTAACTGCGGTGATGGGGTGCTTGATGCTCAGTGCTTCTAATTCACCAGAGATTGCAATATGGTGTTAGCCCAACTCTGTCATTTCTTCTGCACGTGCTTTTATAGAGAGACACTTTCTCAAGTCCAGCCTTTGGTCTTAAGACTAGTATTGGTCACCAGGTGCTATGATTCATATGGGAGAGTCAGAATGGTTCATCACCACCCTGCATTTACTGGTTTCCAATACAATGTATTATTCACTTAGCCTGTAGTGATCAAATAGATCCGGGTTTCTTGGGAGTTTGGTGAAATGCCATTTTGTTTTGTTTTGTTTTGTTTTGCTTTGCTTTTTGCTTTTTTTTTAATTTTTAAAAAGATTTTATTTATTTGACAGAGAGAGAGATTGAGAGAACGAGTGGGAGGATGGGTAGAGGGAGAAGCAGACTCCCTGCAGAGCAGGGAGCCTGACACAGGACTCAATCCCAAGACCCCGGGATCAAGACCTGAGCCGAAGGCAGGGATCAAGACACTAAAATGCCTGAGCCACCCAGGTGCCTGTGAAATATCATCTTGAACATGTGGATTTAACTCTATCTGGTGGTTTTCAATTTACTGTAGTTATTAGGATTAATTATGCTCAGATTAATCCCGTCTCTGGCCAGGAGAGCTCTAAGATAGACCTGGTTCCCGTGCTATCGGGACAGGGTCCAGTAGCGTTTGAAAATGCCCTTGTTTTGTGACATGACAAGAGGTTGCAGGCCCCCAGACATCTCTTATAACCCCTACACACAAAGAGCAGTGATGGTGTCCACATATCTCTCTTGACATGTAAGTATCCAGTGGGTTTCAATTGTTCACCTCATAGCGGAGCGTGAGGGAGCATCGTGCATTGGGATATGGTCTGCTCACTTTCTCAGAGTCAGAGACTGCCCTTCCCTGCCTCTGAACCCCCACCTGCATGCCCACACTATGCCTCCATCTGCCACACCTAGAACAGAGATTTCCTAAGCCCAGTGGATTATTGGGCCCGCAAGCCAATTGGCAGGATCTTCACTCTTCCCTTTTTCCAAATTCCTGCCCCTGTTACGGGGCTGCCCATCTCACCATCTCTTTGAGCCACCATCAGCCTCTGTCCACTCTTCACACAAATGCCAGCTCCACTGTCCCCTGCGTTGCTGATCTATGTTCTGGCCCATCCAATGAGAGAACTGTTCAGCAGTGACCCCCACACTTGACCCTGCTTTGGGCCCCCTACCCTCTCTTTGGTTGCCCCCACTGGAGTCTCCCTGTCTGCTGGCCTCTGTGCTGTCCACCTTATCACCCCGTTACTTGTTGGGTCCAGCTGTTGTCTCTCTGGGAACTGTGCTCTAGCTCAGTGGTATGATCTCTAACCTTGGCCTCTGACACCCATTAAATCTTGTCTCCCACCACCATTACCCAGATGATGTCTTCAGACCCTGACCACACCTGACTTTCATCTTTCTTTCTCTTGTCTTACTCCTTGGCAGGGGACCCACTGTTCTGCCCAGCTCTCTGCTGGACCAGGAGAACACCCAGAAAAGGCTGAGCTGAGCCACTGTTCCAGGGAGGAAACTGACCAAGACCATTCCTCCCCTCGAAGCTGCCTGGGGAAGTGCTGGAGGATAGGAGGGCTGAGGCAGCAGGTAACGTGCTCACGTGATTTGGGAGCATTCTCCAGGCCTGAGAAAAGTTGGATCGGGGGGCGGGGGGGGGGGCTCTGCCTGCCGGGATGTGACCAATACCTGACTTTCCCACTTGGGCAGGGGTCAGCACACACCAAACTGCCTGCCCCTGGCAGCAGGCTCCCATCCCCAGCCAGTCAGTCAAAAACATTCTGAGCACCTCCTAGGCAGCAGGTGCTGGGGACACTGCTAGACAGTGGAGGAGGGGCACCCATACGGATCGGTTCATATGGTTCTATTCTTCCTCCCCACCAGCTTCTGGATCAGGAGGTTGTCCTTGTACTTGCCCTTGAAGCAGGATAGGTAAGCCTATTGTAGGGAAAGCCGGAGTAGAAAAGAATCCCACACCCACCCTCTGCCCTGTTTTTGGTCCATTTGGAGGTCACAGGCAGAACTGTGATACCCTTTTGATCACACCAGCTGGGTTGCCCACTCCCTCCAAGATGGCTTTTGAGCAAAGACACGTCACCATGGACACGCATGTGGGGGGACTAGCAACCCACAATACCACCCATCACGCCACCCTTGAGAGACTACATTGAATAGCTGAACGCCCTGTCCTGGATTAGAAGACTTCATATTGACATTACTTAGTATTAGCAGTAATATTAGCACTAATATTAGAAAATGCTCAAACAACCAAAGTGATCCACACATTTGGTGCAATCCTTACTGAAGTCTCAATGGCATTCTTTACAGAAATTTTTAAAAATCCTAAAATTCATAGGGAATCTAAAGGGACACCAAATAGTGAAAACAGCCTTGGAGACCTCATACTTCATACTGCAAAGCAGGTGTGTCCCTGGCATCAAGAGAGACCTATGCACCAATGGAACAGAATAGAAAGTCCAGAAATAAGCCCCGGCATATACAGTCAGATCATCTTCAACAAGGGGGCCAAAACCAGACAATGAAGAAAGGACAGTCTCTTTAACAAAGGGTATGGGGGAAACTGGATATCCACGTGCAAAAGAACGAAGTTGGACCTTTATCCCTACCATGTACAGAAATTAACTCAAACAGGATTCAAGGCCTAAATGCTGGGCGCCTGGGTGGCTCAGTCGTTAAGCATCTGTCTTTGGCTCAGGTCCTGATCCCAAGGTTCTGGGAGTGAGCCCTATGTCAGGCTCCCTGCTAGGCAGGAAACCTGCTTCTCCCTCTCCCACTTGTGTTCCTTCTCTCAGTCTCTCTCTCTGTGAAATAAATAAATAAAATATTTTTTTAAAAAGACCTAAATATTACACCAAAAACTATAAAACTCCTAGGAGAAAACACAGAAGAAAAGTTCCAGGAGACAGGGTTTGGCAATGATTTCTTGACTACAACACGAAAGCCAGGGGCAAAGGGAAGCCTGGGTGGCTCAGTCAGTTAAGTGTCAGACTCTTGATCTCAGCTCAGGTTTTGATCTCAGGCTTGTGAGTTCAAGCCCCACACTGGGTTCCACACTTGGTGTGGAGGCTACTTTAAAAAAAAAAAAAAGAGGCAAGCAAAAATAGACAAGCAGAACTGCATCAAACTTAAAAGCTTCTGCAGGGATGCCTGGGTGGCTCAGTTGGTTAAGCGGCTGCCTTCGGCTCAGGTCATGATCCCAGCGTCCTGAGATCGAGTCCCACATCGGGCTCCTTGCTCAACAGAGAGCCTGCTTCTCCCTCTGCCTCTGCCTACCACTCTGTCTGCCTGTGCTCGCTCGCTCTCTCTCATTCTAACAAATAAATACATTTTTTTTAAAAAAAGCTATTAAAAAAAAAAAAAAGCTTCTGCAGAGGGTGCCTGGGTGGCTCAATCCATTAAGCATTTGCCCTTGGCTGGGGTCATGACCCTAGGGTCCTTGGATCGGGCCCCTAGTTGGACTCCTCACTCAGTGGAGAGCCTGCTTCTCCCTATTCCTCTGCAGCTCCCCCTGCTTGTGTACTCTCTCCTGTATTCTCTCACTTTCTCAAATAAATAAATGAACAATCAACAAAATGAAAAGATAATCTACAATTTAGGGGGAAATACTTATAAATCAGGTATGTGATGAGGTATTAATATCCAAAATCTATAAGGAACACATACAACTAAATATCAAAAATATTTACCATCTGATTTAAAAATTGGCAGAGAGACTGAAAAGACATTTTTTTTCTAAAGGAGACAGGCAGGTGGCCAACAGGTACATGAAAAGATGCTCAAATCATTCATCATCAGGGAAACGCAAATCCAAACCACAACGAGATATCACCTCACACCTGTTAGGATGTCTACTATCAAAAAGACAAGCGATAACAAGGGTTGGCAAGGATGCAGAGAAAAGGGAACTCTTGTGCTCTGCTGGTGGGAATGGAAATTGGTGCGGCCACTCTGGAAAACAGTGTGGAGGGTCGTCAAAAAATGAAAAATAGTGCTACCACATGATCCAGCAATGCTTCGTCTGGGTATATATTTAAAGGGCACGAAATCAGTCCCCTGAAGAGGTATCTGTATTCCCATGCTCACTGAGGCATTGTTTACAGTAGTCAAGATCTAGAAACAACGTGTCTGTCAATGAATAAATGGATAAAGAAAATGTGAGATGGGTAGATAGAAAGATCGATCGATTGATCAATAGATAGAATATTATTCTGCCTTAAAAAAAAAGAAAGAGCTCGCCATTTGTGACAACATTGATGAAAGGGGAAGACATTTGTGCTAAGCGAAATAAGCTAGACACACAAAGAGAAATACTGTATGATTCCACTTACGTATGGCACCTTGAGTGGTCAAAATCCTAGAAACAGAAAGTGGAAGGTTGGTTGTCAGGGGCTGGGGGAGGTGGGATGGAGCGTTATTATTTAATGGGTCCCGAGTTTCAGTGTTGCAAGATGAAGAGTTTTGGAGATTGTTTGCGTAACAAGGTGTATGTACTTAAGACCACTGAATGATACACTTAAAAATAGGCAAGATGGTAAACTTCATGTTGTGTGTGTGTGTGTGTGTGTGTGTGTGTGTGTGTCCCCACAACAATGACAACAACAAAAGTTGAACACTCTCGGCGTAATGCCCTGTGAATTCTCTAAGGCCCACACCCTTTCCCTGGGATCCTGCCACAGGGGGTAACTAGGCCAGTTCTGCCTGCCCCTGGGATCTGCCCCAGGGCATGGTCCCTGGATTTGGAGGAGAAGGGAAAGGTGTGGGCCAGGGCCACTGTCCCATCACCAACTGGGCCCTTGGACTTCCCCGACTAATGCGGCCTGTGTTTTAAGACGGTCTATAGAGCCTCTGGTGGCCAGCCTCAGCAGCCTGACTATGGTCCCCTACCTCCTGTGGCTGGCCCCATCTTCCCAGAGCCCCAGAGAGGAGGCCAGGGTAGTCTCCTAGCAGAGGGCTGAAATGGTTGGCAAGAGAGAAAATGGAGATAGATGTTTCAGGAGACGTGGTAGGTTAGGGAAGGACTGAGAGCAAGGGCAGTAAGCCAAGCAAAATGTGTTGCTTGAATTTAAAGTAGAGGGAAGAGGGGAGTGGGGAAGAGGCTACAGAGAGCCACAGAGGGGGACGCTGAGGCTGTGAAGGGTGAAGCAGCTCCTCGCCCAGGGTTCTCTCCACAGCCACCTTCCCCCTGAAGACCCTCTAGGTGCCTCAGGGAAGGGTAGAGGCCCCCACAAGAGGCCTGTCGGTTCCAGGCTGTCTGGTGCCCCCAACTACAGCATTGCCACCTTCCCCCTCTGTCAAGAAGCTTAACTTCATATTCTTAAAAGCCCTGAATTATATTTTTTATAAAGGGCATTGCATACTTCAATTTTGGAAGTAAGATGACAGCATAAGAAAATACATACAAGTCAAAATGGGTTGAAAGAATTATCTACACAGAGTTTTCCACTTTCCATGCCAAGAACACTTTCCTAATTAGCCTCCTTGTAGGGAAATAACAGATACTTGTTTTCCTAATTCTGTAATCATTTGACAAGAAAAAGAAAAAGAAGGGAAGGACCTACAATAGAAGATGATACATTTGAAAATGAAGTGTGCTTGTGTAGGCACAGAATATTTCTGGAAGGGTGTGCAGGAAGTGGTAATTAGTGTTGTCCGACCCCCTCCACCAAAAGAGCTGAGCCAGCTGGTGGAGGGGGCGGGGCAGGGGGGAGCCGGGCAGAAGGAGGCAGACTTTTCGTTACAAAGGCGTTCACTGTGTTTTCCTTCCCTATCACGTGCATAACTACTTTCTTCCTCTGGAAGGCAGCACGTCCTCTGTTGGTTTGTTTTGTCTGAGGAAGCGAATTTTATCAATTAATAAAATGACAATGACACTGGGTCCCAGTGCCACCTCCTATCAACTGACTTATACTTGAGTTAAATGTAAATGAAGGGGGTGGCCCTAGGGTTCGGTTACTGAGTAGCTCAACAATAGGACCAAAAACCAGGTCCTCTCTGTCTCTCTGCTCTGTCTTCTCAGTGTGTAGACTCGGTCCTCGGGCTTTCTAACCTCCTGGTGACAAGAGTCAGGCAAATGATAAAATAGGACAGTGCCCAGAGGTGGAAAAGAGGCTATTTCTTCCTTGAGTCTATTTTTGGGAGTAAAGAAACCCTTCCCCAAAGCCCTTCTACAGATGTAGCCCACATCATCTCCCCTGGCCAGAATTATGTGACATGTCCGTGTCGGACCCAGGCAGTGGCAGCGGAAGGGACCAGTCTGGGCCTCTTAAAGCAAGCAGTGCCCCTCAACCCATCAGACCCAACTAGCCCTCTTGAAACCAATGATTCTTAAAACAACCCCCCTTCGATCCAGAAACAAAATTCATAGATGAGATAATTTACCTATAAATAACACATTTCAAGCAAGCATCAAAGGATGCTCTAACTGTCCCATAAAACAGAAATGAAAACAACTTATAATAAATGAATATACCTTTGGATAAGCAAATGCCCAGACAGCATAGCCCATGGGCAGGATGGAGCAATGAGATCCTCGCAGCTATGCACGGAAATGCCAAGGCCGTGACAGCTACAAATGCAGACAGATGCAAGAGATGACTCAGCCAGCACAAGGCCATTGCCACAGAACAGCACGATTTTCCAGAACGGTGAAGAACCTCTTGAGAAAGTTTCAAGCAAAACACTGTGCGATCTTCTCTTGATTTATATGGCCATTATGTTCCTAGGGAAGTCAGAGCATACCAAAAACATGGCAAAAATGTATTTGGAGTTTAATGTCAAATGCAATGAAGTTCTAGGCTTAGAAATGGTATTTGTTTTTGTTTTTGTTTTTTAAACCTGTATAAACGTCTCATGGAACATCAGAAAAGGTCTCATGGGACATGGGACCATTTTCTCAAGAAGGACCATCCCACACGCTGCGGAATATTTAACATTCTTAGACCCTTCTCATTTAGCGCATGGAGCAGATGCCCTCCCCACAAAGGTTCCACCTTTCCAGAACACACTTAAGGAACGGCAGCCCCTTTGAGAACTGCGGGATTAGAACACCCAGTGCTGCTGACCCACATGACTTCCTAGAGCTGGGTGCCTGAACAAAACTGGGTTTTTATAGGAAAGGCGCAAGGCAATTGAAATTAAATGCACAATCAGCAGTCTGCTAATCACAGGTAACATTTGGATGTATTTGCTTCTACAGTTTTCTACAGTATACCTATATTAAATACAAATAAGTGGGGCACCAGGGTGGCTCAGTTGTTTAAGTCTCTGCCTTTGGCTCAGGTCATGATCAGCTCAAGTCACCATTGCAGGGTCCTGGGATGGAGTCCCGCATGGCTCCCTGCTCAGTGGGGAGTCTGCTGCTCCCTCTCCCTCTACCCCTCCCCTCCCCATCCTAACCCCCTCCTATCCCCCATTGGCTCCTGCTCTCTCCCTGGCTCACTCATTCTCCCAAAAATAAAATAAATAAAATCTTTAAAAATACAAAAAGTAAAATACAAATAAGAATATCTCATTGAGTGGGCAGAATTCATCGGGAATAAATGAGAAGGCTCTGTTTCTAATTGCTTCACTATTCTGTGGTTTGGTTCTGTCCCTGCTCCTCTACTAGTCCCAGATGACAGCTTGGGCAGTCCTGTAGCTTTTCAGTCACTTTGAGCTATCCTAACCCCAGGAGTATTTTCAACCAATGAAAATCCATCGAGATTGGGTCTGCCATAAGCTGCTTCCTCCCTCCTGCTGGGACCTACCCTGGCACGGAAGGAGGGTGGGCCTGTTCCCTCCTGCCCTCTCCAACTCCCTCCCCAAGAAGTTCCAGAGTGTGAGTGATAACACTGATTTTTTGTGACACCCCCTCTCCGGGCCCAGTGGTTCACCCTTCACAGCCTTTCCCCTGGGGACTTTCTCCCCCACAACAGGCAGCTCTCTTAAGTGGGTTTTCAAGATAGCTTCTCAGGGGTGGGGGCCCCTTTGGTTCCTAGAAGATGTATGCCATCTTTGCCTTCCCCAAGAGGGGAAGTCAATCTTCCCAACAAATGACTCTCCCTTGTCACCTGACATCACAGCTCCAGGTCTGTCTCCCACCTTGAGATTTCCCCAAAGAGGAAGCAAAAGCCCTTCTCTGCTCAGCTTCAGTCCCAAACTGTCTGGACCCTTGTCTTGCAGCCCCCCATATTTCGTCACCATCCGGCCACTCAGGCACCCCAGAGCAAGCATGCAGCTAAGGGAGAAATGCCATTCTCTACCTCCTGGAGGAACCCCACAGTCCACAAGATTTTCTCTTGGAGCCTCATTTCTTGTCTTGGGCAGGAACGCCCATCTTGTCCTGCACCAAGAAAGGAGGCAAACAGACAGACTCTATAAATTAACTTCAGTGAATCTCTCTTTGAGTTTCTAATCTTTAGTTTTTAAAGCTTGGGAAAGAAAGAAAAATTAGAAAATTACAGAAAAACCTAACCTTGTCTTGGATGACCCCCACTCTGACCCCAGATCTCTTCTCTTGCAATCTGGTATGTATAAATCCAACACTTTTTGATCAATTTATGTGTGTGTGCTTAGAAAGTATAGGGGTGCCTGGGTGGCTCAGTCGGTTAAGCATCTGACTCTTGATTTTGGCTCAGGTCATGATCTCAGGGTCCTGGGATCGAGCCCCATGTCAGGCGCCACCATCAGCATGGAGTCTGCTTGTCCCTCTCCCTCTGCTTCTCCCCTCTCCCTGTTCATGTGCACATGTTCTCTCTCTCTCTTTCTCCCTCTCAAATAAAAATAAATAAAATCTTTTTAAAAAAGAAAATTCACACTATTAACACGGGTCATTTTGTTACTTACCTAGATGATGTCTTGCTGTATCTATTATTCTGCAACTTGGTCTCCCCCCACCCTCCACTTCATGCGTTGGACATCTTTTAGTCCACATCTCGCATTCTCCTGGCCTGTCTTTTGCACCCAGTTGCTGTGGCAACAAACTGTTCCTGGGTGGAGCCTGACAGCTTCACCTCAGCTGCACCTCCTGTATTCCTTCCCACCCCAGGCATCCTGGTCATTGGTAAAACCGGAAGTCATCCTTGACGGATGGGAGATGGGAACCCGTGAATCAGTAGATTCCACACTTCCGGGTCTCAGGCACCCAATCCTGTGGTGTGTTCTACATGGCTTCTCCAGGCTCCCGAATTAAACTGAGTCTCAGTTGCTCACAACAATTATTGCCTTAATAACACACCCCCCAACTGCCTTTCCCTGCCTCCCCGTTTTGTTCTTCTCAGTCCTCCAATGCCTGATCCCAGAAATCACTTCCCAAAATGTATGATCTGAATGCAATTCCTTGTCTCAGGCCTTTGGTGGAACCCAAGCTCAAACACTAAATAAAAAATATTATTAAAGGGTGCCTGGGTGGCTCAGTGGGTTAAGCCTCTGCCTTCAGCTCGGGTCATGATCCCAGGGTCCTGACATCGAGACCCGCATCAGGCTCTCTGCTCGGCAGGGAGCCTGTTTCCCCCTCTCTCTCTGCCTGCCTCTCTGCCTACTTCTGATCTCTGTCTGTCAAATAAATAAATAAAATCTTTTAAAAAATATTATTAAAAACAAATCTATATTGATCTACTTGAGTGTTTCTTAAAAATGTGATCTGGGGACTTAGTGCCTGAGACTGTTTCTGGGGCCAAACCATTTCCATAATCACAGTGAAGTTATGGTCCTTTTCGCTTTTACTCTCTCACAAGTCTACAGTGGAGTTTGCAAGAAACTACATTCCATGTGGGAGCGCAACGGTCTGAATGCAGAAGCAGATGTGAGAATTCAGCTCTCTTCTAACAAGCCAGAAGTTAAAGAAATTTGCAAAATAAAAATGCAAAATACTGTTCTCTTCACTAAAATATTTTTGCTTTGGAAAATGGAGGTATTTTTTCATTAAAATATTATTTGCATAATATAAATATTATGTTAATACGTAACACGGTTGACCTTTGAATGTAGGTTGAAGCACATAGATCCACTTACATGCAGACTTTTTGCCAATAAATATAGAATACTATATATGTATTTTCTCTTCTTTATGATTTTTTTTCTTTTCTTTTTTTAGCAAGAGAGAGAATATGCACACATGCACAAGCGGTGGGGAGGGGCAGAGGAAATGAGAGAGAGAGAATCGTAAGCAGTTTCCACACCCTGCGCCAAGCCCCACACAGGGCTTGATCTCACGATCCTGAGATTATGCCTTGAGCTGAAATCAAGTCAGATGCTTCACTGAGCCACCCAGGCACCCCAACTGATGATTTTGTTAATAATGTTTTTCTTTTCTAGCTTATTACTTTACTGTAAGAGTACAGTATATAGCACATATGGCATACAAAATATGTGTTAATTGGCTGTTTATTTTAGCACTTAAACTCTCTATTGACAGCAGACTATTAGTAGTTAAGTTTCCGGGAGTCACAAGTTATTTGGGGATTTTCAAGAGTGCAGGGGACCAGTGCCTCCCAAACCCTGCACTCTTGAAGTGTCCACTATAATGGACTTTTTTAATGGATTAATAAATACTTTTAAAATTCCTCAGCCTTGGTGTGCCTGGGTGGCTCAGTTGGTTGAACGTTGTTTTGCCTTCGGCTCAGATCGTGATCCCAGGGTCCTGAGATTGAGTCCTACATGGGGCTCCCTGCTCAGCAGGGAGCCTGTTTCTCTCTCTGCCTCTGCTTCTCCCCCTACTTGTGCTCTCTCCCTCTCTCTCTGTCAAATAAGTAAATAAAATCTTTTAAAAAAATAAAAATAAAAAATAAAATAAATTTCCTTAGGCTTGTAATTTCTAGTGCTATAAGTATCAGTAGATACATGACCAGAGAGTTGAGGGTCCATATCTGGGCTCTCTACTCTGTTCCACTGGTCTGTGTGTCTGTTTTTATGCCAGTACCATGCTGTCTTGGTGATCACAGCTTTGTAGTAAAGCTTAAAATCAGGCAACATGATGCCTCCAGTTTTGTTTTTCTTTTTCAACATTTCCTTAGCAATTCGGGGTCTCTTCTGGTTCCATACAAATTTTAGGATCATTTGCTCCACCTCTTTGAAAAATACCAGTGGATTTTTGATCGGGATGGCATTGAAAGTATAGATTGCTCTAGGCAGTATAGACATTTTAACAAGGTTTATTCTTTCAATCCATGAGCATGGAATGGTCTTCCATCTTTTTGTGTCTTCTTCAATTTCTTTCATGAGTGTTCTGTAGTTCCTCGAGAACAGATCCTTTACCTCTTTGGTTAGGTTTATCCCCAGGTATCTTATAGTTCTTGGTGCTATAGCAAATGGAATCGATTCTCTAATTTCCCTTTCTATATTTTCATTGTTAGTGTATAAGAAAGCAACTGATTTCTGTTCATTGATTTTGTATCCTGCCACATTACTGAATTGCTGTATGAGATCTAGTAGTTTGGGGGTGGAGTCTTTTGGGTTTTCCATATAAAGTATCATGTCACCTGTGAAGAGAGAGAGTTTGACTTCTTCATTACCAATTTGAATAACTTTTATTTCTTTTTGTTGTCTGATTGCTGTTGCTAGGACTTCTAGTACTATGTTGAACAAGAGTGGCAAGAGTGGGCATCCTTGTCATGTTCCTGATCTCAAAGGGAAGGCTGTCAGCTTTTCCCCATTGAGGATGGTATTTCCTGTGGGTTTTTCATAGACAGATTTTATGAAGTTGAGGAATGTTCCCTCTATTCCTATACTTTGAGTCGTTTTAATCAGGAATGGATGCTGTATCTTGTCAAATGCTTTTTCTGCATAAATTGAAAGGACCATGTGGTTCTTCTCTCTTCTCTTATTGATTTGTTCTACCACATTGATTGATTTGCAAATGTTGAACCATCCTTGCATCACAGGGATAAATCCCACCTGGTCAGGGTGGATAATCTTTTTAATGTACCGTTGGATCCTATTAGCTAGGATCTTGTTGAGAATCTTGGAATCCATATTCATCAGGGATATTGGTCTGAAATTCTCATTTTCGAAGGGGTCCTTGCCTGGTTTGGGGATCAGGGTGATGTTGGCATCATAGAAAGAGTTTGGAAGTTTTCCTTCTGTTTCTATTTTTTGAAACAGCTTCAGGAGAATAGGTATTATTTCTTCTTTGAATGTTTGGTAGAATTCTCCAGGGAATCTCCAGGGAATCCATCAGGTCCTGGGCTCTTGTTTTTTTGAGAGGTTTTTGATCACTGCTTCAATCTCGTTACTAGATATTGGTCTATTCAGGTTGTCAATTTCTTCCTGATTCAGTTTTGGAAATTTATAGGTTTCCAGGGATGCATCCATTTCATCTAGTTTGCTTAACTTATTGGCATATAACTGTTGATAATAATTTCTGGTGATTGTTTTTATTTCCTTAGTGTTAGTCATGATCTCTCCCTTTTCATTCATAATTTTATTAATTTGGGTCCTTCTCTTTTCTTTTGGATTGGTTTGGCCAGTGGTTTATAGATCTTATTGATTCTTTCAAAAACCAGCTTCTAGTTTCGTTGATGTGTTCTACTGTTCCTCTAGTTTCTATCTCATTGATTTCTGCTCTAATCTTGATTATTTCCCTTCTTGTGCGGGGGAGTTGGCTTAATTTGTTGTTGATTCTCCAGTTCTTTAAGGTGTAAAGAGAGCTGGTATATTCTGGATTTTTCAATTTTTTTTGAGTGAGTCTTGCTTGGATGACTATGTATTTCTCCCTTAGGACTGCCTTTGCCATATCCCATAGGTTTTGTACTGATGTGTCTTTATTGTCATTGGTTTCCATGAATTGTTTAAGTTCTTTTTTGATTTCCTGGTTGATCCAAACATTTTTAAGCAGGGTGTTCTTTAGCTTCCAAGTGTTTGAATTCCTTCCATACTTTTTTCTTATGGTTGAGTTCCAGTTTCAAAGCATTGTGGTCTGAGAATATGCACGGAATAATCTCAATCTTTTGGTATCATTTGAGACTGATTTGTGACCATTAGACCATAATTTGTGACCATAGACCATGTGGTCTATTCTGGAGAAAGTTCCATGTGCACTTGAGAAGAATGAGTATTCTGTTGTTTCAGGGTGGAATGTTCTGTATTTATCTATGAGGTCCATCTGGTCCAATGTGTCATTCAATGTTCTTGTTTTTTTATTGATTTTCTGCTTGGATGACCTGTCTATTACTGAGAGTGGCGTGTTAAGATCCCCTACTATTAATGTATTCATATCAATATGCCTCTTTATCTTGATTAACAGTTGGCTTTGACAAAGCAGGAAAAAATATACAGTGGGAAAAAGACAGTCTCTTCAATAAATGGTCCTGGGAAAATTGGACAGCTATGTATAGAAGAACGAAACTGACCATTCTCTTACACCATACACAAAGCTAAACTCGAAATGGATAAAAGACCTCAATGTGAGGCAGGAATCTATCAAAATTGTAGAGGAGAACACAGGCAGTAACCTCTTTGATATCAGCCACAGCAACTTCTTTCAAGATATGTCTCCAATGGCAAAGGAAACAAAAGCGAAAATGAACTTTTGGGACTTCATAAAGATCAAAAGTTTCTGCACAGCAAAGGAAACAGTCAACAAAACAAAAAGGCAACCCACGGAATGGGAGAAGATATTCGCAAATGACAGTACAGACAAAGGGCTGATATCCAAGATCTATAAAGGACTCCTCAAACTCAACACACACAAAACAGATAATCACATCAAAAAATGGGCAGAAGACATGAACAGACACTTCTCCAAAGAAGACATACAAATGGCTAACAGACACATGAAAAAATGTTGATCATCATTAGCCATCAGGGAGATTAAAATTAAAAAACCACATTGAGATACCACCTTACACAAAATCAATAAGACAAAATCAACAACACAGTAAACAACAAGTGTTGGAGAGGATGTGGAGAAAGGGGAACCCTCTTATACTGTTGGTGGGAATGGAAAACAGGGTGGATATTTCCAAAGAAATTAAAAATAGAGCTACCCTATGACCCTAAAATTGTACTACTGGGTATTTACCCCCAGAGATACAGATGTAGTGAACAGAAGGGCCATCTGTACCCCAATGGTCATAGCAACAATGTCCACAGTCACCAAACCATGGAAAGAACCAAGACGCCCTTCAACAGACGAATGGATAAAGAAGATATAGTCCATATATATAATGGAGTATTATGCCTCCATCAGAAAGGATGAATATCCAACTTTTATATCAACATGGATGGGATTAGAGGAGAGTATGCTAAGTGAAATAAGTCAAGAAGAGAAAGTCTTTTTTTTTTTTTTTTTTTTTATTTGTCAGAGAGAGAGGGAGAGAGAGCGAGCACAGGCAGACAGAGTGGCAGGCAGAGGCAGAGAGAGAAGCAGGCTCCCTGCCGAGCAAGGAGCCCGATGTGGGACTCGATCCCAGGACGCTGGGATCATGACCTGAGCTGAAGGCAGCCGCTTAACCAACTGAGCCACCCAGGCGTCCCAAGAAGAGAAAGTCAATTATCATATGGTTTCACTTACTTGTGGAGCATAAGGAATAACACAGAGGACATTGGGAGATGGGGAGAAGAAATGAGTTGGGGGAAATCGGAGGGGGAGACAAACCATGAGAGACTGTGGACACTGAGAAACAAACTGAGGGTTTTGGGGTGGGGTGGTGAGCCTGGTGGTGGGTATTAAGGAGGGCACGTATTGCATGGAGCACTGGGTGAGGTGCATAAACAATTAATTTTGAAACACACACACATACAAAATTAAATTAAATATATTGGGATGCCTAGGTGGCTCAGTTGGTTGGGCGTCTGCCTTCGGCTCAGGTCATGATTCCAGCGTCCTGGGATCGAGTCCCACATCGGACTCCTTGCTCGGCAGGGAGCCTGCTTCTCCCTCTGCCTCTGCCTGCCACTCTGTCTGCCTGTGCTCGCTCTCTCTCTGACAAATAAATAATTTTTTTTAAAAAATTTAAAAAAATTAAATTAAATTAAAAAAATCCGTAGATATAACCCACATTTTTAAATTTTTTAAAATTTATTTATTTGTCAGAGAGAGAGGGAGCACATGCAGACAGAGTGGCAGGCAGAGGCAGAGGGAGAAGCAGGCTCCCCGCCGAGCAAGGAGCCTGATGCGGGATTCAATCCCAGGACGCCAGGATCATGACCTGAGCCGAAGGCAGCCGCCTAACCAACTGAGCAACCCAGGCATCCCCCCACATTTTTAAAAAAAAGTTTTTGAGGCCCTCCATAAATTTTTAAGATGGCAAAGGGGTCCTGAGACCAAAAAGTTTGAGAGTCACTGATTTGTTTCATTGTTTTGGCTTCGAAGTCCAATGAATTCATTTTATCAGTGTATGCACCCTGTTGTTATTATCTGTTTTCTTGATGAGCATTTAGGCTATTTCAATTTTGTTCAGTCACAAAGAAGGCTACATAAACATCTCTGGAAATGCTCTTTGTACTTGGGTACAGGTAGATCTTATGGTCGATTCCTGGAAATAGAATGCTGGGTCACCGGGTACAAGCATTTTTAGTTGTGAAAGTAACATTGTGCTCTGTATTTGCCTATACAATTTACATTTCCTGTAACAGGATACAAAGTACTTATTTATTCAAACCCTGTCTCAACACACACATTATATTGGCCAACTTTGATTTTAACCAATGTGAGAATCCCAGTGGAATTCTCTGACCACTATTTGTCTTTGGATTTCCCTGATTACTAGTAAAGCTGGTTATCTTTTTACAGGATTATTGGCCATTTGTGTCTTCTATTTTATGAATTTCTTGCTCATATCCTATGCCCATTTTTTTCTACTTGATAGTGCCTCTTTCTGATTTGTGGGAACCCTTCATATACTCTGTATATTAAACCTCTGTTATATCTAAGGCCAACCTGTTCTTTCATTCTATTACACAGCTTTTAACTTAACTTTTTCTTTTGTCATGTCCAATTTGTTCCTTTTGATGTCAGACTTATTAATTTAATCCTGTATATTTTTTCTTCATCTGTTTTGTTTAAAAATCTTTCCTACTCGCAAATCACAAAAATATTTCCCCATATTGTCTTTTAATACTTTGTAGCGTTATTATTCTACAAATAATCTCCTTTGGAATTTTTTAATCTACTTGGAATTTTTGTCTGTTAAATATGAAGTAAAGATCTAATTTAATTTTTCCAGATAACTAGCCAATTATTCTTAATACTATCTATTAACTAGTCTTTCTACCTCATTAATTTATGACACCAAGTTCCAACATCTAACAAGTACCCATGTAGACATAGGCTCTCCATCTCTCTATCTACCTAAACCTATTCAGTATTTGACTGTGAGAATCATCATAGCTTTAAAGCATGTCTTCTTATATGAGAGTTATTTTTTCTTATTATTATTCTTTTTCAGGATTATCTTAATAGTTCTTGCCCTTTTGGCTTTCTGCCTTAATTTTATTAAGATTTTTTTTTAATTTGACAGAGAGAGATCACAAGTAGGCAGAGAGACAGGCAGAGAGAGAAGGGGAAGCAGGCAGAGAGAGAAGAAGAGAGATGTGGGGCTCGATCCTAGGACCCTGAGATCATGACCTGAGCAAAAGGCAGAGGCTCAACCCACTGAGCCACCCAGGAGTCCCTCTGGCTTAATTTTGAATCAACTTGTCAGGTTGTCTTAAAAATTTTGTTGGCAACCTCATTAGGATTACGTTACATTTACAGATTAATTTAGAAAAAAATATTATTATTTATAATATTAAGCTTTCTAATTCATTTGTCTGAGCCTTCTGTCAATTTCTTCAAAAAAATTTTATAACTTTTGCATAAGATTATTATACGTTTTGGCTAGGTTAATTACAAGATACATTATAGGGTTTTTGTATGTTTGTTGCTGTTTGCTTTTAATATTATTTTTTGCATTATAGTTTTTTTTTTTAAGATTTTATTTATTTGACAGACAGAAATCACAAGTAGGCAGAGAGGCAAGGCAAAGAGAGAGGAGGAAGCAGGCTCTCTGCTCTGCGGGAGAGCAGAGAGCCCGATGTGGGGCTTGATCCCAGGACCCTGGGATCATGACCTGAGCTGAAGGCAGAGGCTTTAACCCACTGAGCCACTCAGGTGCCCCTGCATTATAGTTTTGATTGTCTTTTTTCCTATTGTATTACTAACTGATTAAAGTTGGAACGTATATATGTACATATATATAGATGCTACTGGTTTTTATATGTTGGTTTTTATTTTTGTTTTTGTTTTTGTTTTAAGTAAGCTCCACACCCAGCATGGAGCCTTTATGCAGGGCTTGAACTCAAAACCATGAGATCGACACCTGACCTGAGACCTAGAGTAGACTCTTAACCAACTGAGCCACCCTGGTGTCCCTTTATATGTTGATTTTATATCTGGTCATTCTTTTGATCTTAAACCCTGTGTTTATTTTAACAGTTTATCAGTTCATTTGTTGTGAATTCTGTGTAGATGATAATATCACCCATTATTGTGATACATTGTCTTTTTCTTTTTATTCCTTATTCTTGTATTTCTTTTTCTTGTCTTATTACACCATTTAACACAGTATTCAGTAGCAGTAGTGATAGGGGATACCGTTATCCTGATTTTGTTTATTTTTATTTATTTATTTATTTTTACTTATTTATTTGACAGACAGAGATCACAAGTAGGCAGAGAGGCAGGCAGAGAGAGAGGAGGAAGCAGGCTACCCGCTAAGCAGAGAGCCCGATGCGGGGCTCGATCCCAGGACCCTGGGATCATGATCCGAGACAAAGGCAGAGGTGTAACCCACTAAGCCACCCAGGAGCCCCATCGCTATCCTGATTTTAAATCTGTTACATGATGAATTTCTTTGATGGATAGCTTAATATTGGGCCATTGGTGGGATAAACCCTATTTGATTGTGATGCAAGAATATGTTAATAAGCTGCCTGTTTCAGTATAGAAATATTTTGGTTTTTAATGTTTACATCAATGATCATAACTTAATTGGTAATTTTCTCTTTTTGTTCTGTCCTAATCAAGTCTGGCATATTAACAGGTTGAAATGAGTTAGGTAGCTTCCCATAGATTCTGAATACTCTGGGAAACTGCTCATTCCTTGAACATTTTATAGAATTTATCCATACATGATATTAACCTAATGCCTTTTGCAAGGTAGGGCTGAAGCTAATCACAATTCCTTACACTGTTATTGGTATGTTTTTAGTTTTTCTTTTCTTTTAGGACAATACTGATAATTTTTATTCTTCTCAAAACCATTTTATTTAGGCTTTGATTCTATTGGCATCAAGTAATTCATAGTATTCTGGTATTTAAATCTCTTGTTATGCCTCCTTTTCCATTCCTTTCGTTTGTTTTTTTTTTATTTGATAGTATTTTCTCCAGGCTTTCCTATTTGGGTGTCTTTTAAGGATAAAACCTTTGGATTTATGAATGAGCTGCATTGTTTTGTTTTTATGTTGAATTTTACTTTTTATCTTTGTTACTTGCCTCCTCTCTTCATCATTTTTTCCATTTTTCTAGATCAGTACTCTCCAACAGAACTTTCTGCCATAATGGAAAAATTCTGTATCTACCACTAGACACATGTGTTTATTGAGCCCTCAAAATCTGACTAGTGTAACCAAAGAATTGAATTTTTAATTTAATTTCATTTTAATTTAAATGGCCACATGAGGCTAGTAACTTACTATCCTGAATAGTGCAATTCTAGATTCTTCGTTTGAAAGTTGAGGTCAATGTCCAATTTCTCTTGTTCCTAATAAATATTTTTAAAGATTTTATTTATTTATTTGACAGACAGAGATCACAAGTAGGCAGAGAGGCAGGCAGAGAGAGAGAGAGGAGGAAGCAAGCTCCCTACTGAGCAGAGAGCCTGATGTGGGGCCCCATCCCAGGACCCTGGGATCATGACCTGAGCCAAAGGCAGAGGCTTAACCCAATGAGCCACCCAGGCGCCCCCCTAATAAATGTTTTTAAGCCTATAAATATTTACTTGGGTACAACCCACAAATTTTAGAATGCAAAGCTTTTATTGCTCTTCAACTCCAAAATTATATTTTTTTCCTCTTTAGTTCTAAAATTCTGGTTTTTTTTTCCAGTTGAGATTAAAAGTGAGCTTTTACTTGTGTATGGAGGTGTGAGGATAATGGAATTTTTGTTATTAATGTCTAGTTTTCAGTTTTCATGTGGTCAGTAAACATAGTTTGTATGTTACTGGTGTTGAATTTATTTGCATGCTTGGGTTAGCTGGGGACTTAGAACCTCATCTATACTCAATATTAATAACTATTCCATATCCTTTTCACAAAATGTATATCCTTTTCACACACGTTCCCCCAAAGCAGAGGGAATTCCAAGTACTCTCCAGCTTGCCTCTGAGGCCTCCCATGTACTTCCTTTTTTTTTTTTTTTAATATTTTATTTATTTATTTGACAGAGAGAGATCACAGTAGACAGAGAGGCAGGCAGAGAGAGAGAGGGAAGCAGGCTCCCTGCTGAGCAGAGAGCTCGATGCGGGACTCGATCCCAGGACCCTGAGATCATGACCTGAGCCGAAGGCAGCAGCTTTAACCCACTGAGCCACCCAGGCGCCCCCATGTACTGCTTTTGATGGAGACATTGAACATGCTCTGAACCAAGAAGACTCTCTTCCTTTCAAGCCTATTTACGTGGTCATAATCTTTTATATTTTTCTGTTATTTTTTTCTGCTTATGGTCCCAAAAGGGAAGATGTCTGCCCTTGCCTGCTCTACCATCTTGAAACGATTAATTTTCAGACTTTCTAGCTCAAGGACAAAACTCTTCTCCCATATCCAGTAGTCATGGAGGAATTTGTGCCTGCCACAAATCCCAACCTCTCTGCTTTAATAACCTCTTGGGGGAGGCAGATCCTGCATGTAGAGGATGGAGGGTGGACTCCAACTGCAGGGCACACCTGGAGGGGAAGGGGAGGGATGAAAAGGTGAGGGTAGCTCAGAAGGGCACAAAGGATGGCAGAACTTCTACTTTTAAAGTGGAGTGGTGGTAGGGAAAGCCTGGGTGGCTTAGTTGGTTAAGCATCTGCCTTCAGCTCAGGTCATGATCCTAGGGTCCCGGGATGAAGTCCCACATCAGGGTCCTTGCTCATTGGGGAGCCTGCTTCTCCCTTTGCCTCCTGCTCCTCCCGCTTATGCTCTCTCTCTCACTCTCTCTGACAAATAAATAAATAAATAAAATCTTTAAAAAATAAAGTTATGATAGGAGGCAGTTAATGAAAAAATAAAAATCAAGCTACCTCTGCCATCAATGAGAAAGAGAGGACAAGGGCACAACCCATTTGTTCAATTCTGCAAGAGTGTAATAATGACATTGGGAGTAGATTGTCTTGACAGGGTGAGTGCACATCCAGTGGCCAGGCACACCCTCTCTGCTGCTCACCAGCTGTGTGACTTTGAACAAGACATCCAACCCTTGTGGACCTCATCTCTTGGAAAATGGGGGCATTAATACCCATATCACAAAGAGGCTTTAGAGCCATGCATTTATGGTTCAGAACACAGCTTGAAAAATCTAGAATTTCTTTTCCAGTCTAATCCCCCTGTCCTCCGTGAGGACAGAAGCTGAGTCTTACACACCCATGAATTCCTAATGCCCAACACAGGATATGGTGCTAGAAGACATTCAATAAATGTGAAGCAAGAAAATAGTTTGTGAACATCCGTTGAGCTAGTTCTCCATAACTGGTAAGGATACAAAGGTGCAAGGCATTGTCCATGTCAACAATGATAGTGGTCCAGACAGTGGAGAGTGAGTGCCGTCAATTTGGTCACTAGGTCCCTCGTATCAACAGGACTCTTCATCAGGAGGTGCCTTCAGTAAACTAGAAGCAGATGTCTACTCTGAGCATTAGCAAGACTGAGGCCATTGGATCAGGAGCCTGCAGCTAAATAGGAAGGAAGTAACTGGCACACAGTTCACCACTTGGAGACTCCTATCCTGGAAAGACCTGAGGGAACCAATGTGAAATCTGTTCTTTCTTCAGGACCAGTCTGAAGTCTCAGGAACAACAAATGCAGATGTCAGTGAATGGTTACTGGACTTTATGAAGAAGATGACTAATGGTTCATGAAGACTAGGAGACAATTCAAAATATCCAGAGAGGATGAGGATTTGGGCATGGTCCTTGTCTCTTTTTTGCATCACCTAGACTTTTCTTCTTCCTATGCCCTCCCCAGCTGAGCTCCTTCTCTGCTTAGCCCTCTTCCCTGCCCCTGCTACAGGATTCTCAGGCAATTGCCACCATGCCCCCTTGAAGTTTTGTTTCCTTGATTCAGTCTCCAACTACTCTTTGATGTTTATTTCCCTGATTCTGGGGAAGCTGGGTGTAAGGTTATGTTTCCCCTTCTCCTTTTTCTTCATCTTCCCCTTACTGCTATCTTGCCCCATTTCCCCTCTAGCTTTTACTGTCCTTTCTGCCCAGGGGTGTCCACAGAGCAGAGTTGAGCTGGTATGGGGTTGAGAAGAATGTCCAGGGATTAAAAGCAGCCTGGAACTGAAAGAAAATGAGGGTGGTCTAAAAATAGCAAGGATTTTGGAAACACAGGGAACTGGGTTCAAGTTCCAGTTCTGCCAGGTGATAGCTGGGGGAGGTAGGAAACCCCTTAGCAGCAAATTTAACATTTATAAAGTGAGGATAATAAGAATAATCTCACTACAGGATTGATTTAATCATGTGAAGTGCTCAGGACAGTGCCTGGTACATTGTAAGTGATCAATAAACGTTGACCATTGTTATTTCACTCTGTACAGGAGGAGACCAGAACACTTCTCAGAAAAGGAAGTCTCCCACTCTGGATGACTTTTCTAGGGCTGTCATAACAAAATACCAAAATCCAGATGGCTTAAAGCATCAGAAATTTATTGTCTCACAATTCTGAAGGCTAGAATTCCAAAATCAAAGTGTGGGCAAAGACATGCTCCTTATTAATCCAGTAGGGAAGAATACTGCCTTGTTTCTACCTAGTTTCTGGTTGTAGCTTTCAATGTGGCAGCATCTCTCCCATCTCTGCCTCTGTTGTCACATGGTATTCTCCTTGTGCCTCTGGGTCCAAATATCTCTCTTCCTATAAGGACATATTGGATTAGGACCCATCCTAATGAACTCATTGTAACTTGATTACATCTGCAAAGACACTATTTCCAAATAAGGGCACACTAAAAGATATAAGAGTTTAGAGCTTCAACATATCTTTTTGGCGGACACAACTCAACCCCTAATAACCGCCATTTAAAAAAAATATTCATCTTCTTGGCACCCAAATTGTTACAATCAGGTGAATTTGGATGGGGGACTAGACTGAGAATGCTGACAATTCTTTCTTTTCAGACATTGGCATCCTTTGCCGGCATCACAAAGTCCCAGGCTTCCCAAACTCTCTTGGGAGTTCATTCATTCTTTTTTTTAAGGTCTCCACCTGGAAGCAATGGCTCCCTAACCTCTATTTCCAGGCCTAACCTTATCTGGCAAATCTAGCCACTTAAAATTTAGAAGATAAAAATCTTACCCAGTTGCCTCCTATGTGCTTCATTCTGAAGCTTCCCTCTTCATCTCAATCTTCCCTTGTCTAAAGCTAATCTCAACTCTTCCCCAGCCCTGCTTGTGCCAGTCTTTCAGGAGAAAAAAAAAATCCTTCTTCCAGACTATAAATGTTGGAGTCATTCTTGACTCATCCCTTACTGTAGTAGATCCCAGGGCTATAGCTCCAAGTTGGCAGTTGAAAAATTATTTTCAATATTTCAGGAAGCAAAATGGAAACCATGCCCCCAATAAAACATCAAAGTTAACTGAAGGTCAAGTTCTTTGCTGTTGTCTGGTAAGGTATTGATTCTGGGAAGTAATACTAGCTATCTAATGATGGCCAGAAACCCTGATTGGTTGTATTTGAATCAGAATCCAAGCACAGCTCCCAGCTTCTGTGTAGGTGACTAGACTCTTTAAAGTTTTAACATCACAACCTGCCTTTTGGCTGCCCATGTTTCTTTAAGACAGCAGCCAGGCATGGGCTAAGCCATTGGAAGTCTCTGGTAGGCTGTGGACTCCAGATTCCATCTGATTTCACCTTAACCTGCTCTCTGAGCCTCAAGGCCAGAATATCCACATAGCCTGAGATGGTCTTAGTGGCGACTGGCCAAATGGTTGTAACCTGTTCCTGCATGTAACTCCTCTCCCGCCCAACCTCCTCCTCTCAGCCCTTTCCCACCACTATTTACTCTCCTTGCCTGGATTCTCAACACCCAAATTATGCAGAAGGACTTGGATTCAGACGTTCTGAGATGTCCACACTTTTGGGGGTGAGTTTGAGACAAGAAGGAAGATTGAGACTCCAACAAACCAAATCACAGAACTCCTATGTGCCTGAACTGTCTGCCTTTCCTTCTCTGCCCATCTGGACCAGTAGATCTAGGCCTCTCTTCCCAAACTATGAGGAACAAATCCAGGGTGCAGAAATAAAAAAGTCTAAGAGAATTCATTGCTAGTGGAACTGCTTTGAAAGAAATGATAAAGTTCTGCATGCTGAAGTAAATGATATCAAAGGAAAACTGGAAATGTCAGGAATGAAGGAAGACAATAGAAGTGCAAATATCTTTGTAAATATAAAATACTTTTCTTAAGATAGTTATGACAATTCAAAGCACAACTTATAATGGTATCTGGAGTAGTTTTCATGTAAGACATGTATTACTTGCAATACGTATGACAACTGTAAAATGAAGTCCAGTGGGGGAGGGTAAAGGGACCTATATAGTTACTTCCACATTTGATTTGAAGTGGTGAAATATTGGGGCACCTGGTTGGCTCAGTCAGTACAGCATACAACTCTTGATCTTGGGGTTTTAAGTTCGAGTCCCATGTTGGGTATAGAGATCACTTAAAAATAAAAAAAAAAATCTTAAAAAAATGAAGTGGTAGAGAATACTGGGTGGCTCAGTTGGTTAAGCATCTGCCTTTGGCTAAGGTCATGATCTCAGGGTCTTGGAGTCGAGTACTGCATGGGGCTCCTTGCTCAGCAGGGGGACTCCTTCTCCCCCTGCCCCTCACCATGTTCATGCTCTCTCTTTCTCTCTCTCTGGCAAATAAATTTAAAAAAAATATCTTTAAACATAAATTAAAATAAAGTGAGGTGGTAAATTATTAACTCTAAATAGACTGTAAAAGTTAATTATTGTTATGGGTTGAACAGTGTCTTCTCTCAAATTCATACATTGAAGACCTCAGAATGTGACCTTTTTCAGAGATAAGGTATTGACAGAAATAATCACATTAAAATGAGGTCATTAGGATGGGCCCTAATCCAATATGACTGTCTTTATAAAAAGGGGAAATTTGGACACAAAGACACAGACACAGGGAGAACACCAATTAAAGATTAGAGTGATGCAGCCACAAGCCAAGGAACTACCAGAGGCTTGGAAAGAGGTCTGAAATAGATCATTCCCTACCACCTTCAGAGGGAGCATGGCCCTGCCAACACCTTGGTCTTAGGAGTTCTGGCCTCCCTCCAGAATAAATCTCTGTTAAATCCACCCATTTTATGGTATCTTGTTACAGCCACCCCAGGAAATAATACAGTTATATATATTAGATTCTGTAGCACAACCATTAAAAAATACAAATAGATGTAGGTGAAAAGCCAATAAACTAAAATGAAATACTAAAAAAAAATTAAATAATCAAAAGAAGGCAAAAGCCAGAAAGCAAGGGGAAAAAACAGAGGAATAAACAGAAAAAAAATCATAAAATGGCTGAAATGGGGCACTTGGGTGTCTCAGTCAGTTAGTATCAGCCTCTTGATTTTGCTCAGGTCATGATCTCAGGGTTGTGAGATTGAGGCCCATGTCAGGTTTTGTGCTGGGTGTGGCACCTGCTTAAGATTCTCTCTCCCTCTGCCCTTCTCTCCACTTATACACATGCATGCATTCTCTCTCTCTCTCTCTCTTTCTTAAAAAAGTGGTTGAATTAAATCCATATATATATATATCTCATATGATACATATATGTGTGTGTGTGTGTGTGTGTGTGTATAAACATTAAATGTAACTGACCTAAATCCCAATCAAATAGCAGAGATTTCAGATTGGATTTTTTTTAAGACCCTGCCATATACTGTTTTCAAAAAAGAAAATTTAAATATAAAGATATAAATAAATTAAAAGCAGAAAGGAGAAAAAAGATATACCATGCAAATATTAATCAGAAGAAACTGGAGTGACTGCTTTCATATCAAAGTAGTATTCAGAACAGTGAATATTATCATGTACAAAGCGTGACATTACATAGTGATAAAAGGTTCAATTCAATCTTGAATATGGATGCACATAACAACAAAGTTTTAAGACACATGCAAGGAAAACCTATTGGAGTAAACACAGAAATACATAAATGCACAATTATATTAGGAGACTTGATAGTAATTAAGAGAAAAAATAGACAGACAATTAGTAAGGTTATAGAAGGAATGAAGAGCATCATTAGCAAGCCTGACCTAATTGACCCAACAATAGCAGAATACATTCTTCACATGGGCACACAGGACATTCATCACAATAAAACATATTCTGGCCCATTTGGGAGGAAAAAAACTTAAACAATTGAAAGGAATTAAAAACATACAAAGTATCTTCTCTGACTTAACAAAAATTACCTGTGAAACCCCCAAATACATGAAAATTAGACAACAGACTTGTAATGTTTTTCATAGATGATTACACTAGGGAAATTTGAAAATATTTTGAATTGAATGAAAACAATACATCAAAACTTACGAGATGCAGCCAAAGTAACACTTCAAGGGAAGTTCAGAGCATTCAGTAGTTATATTAGGGGAAAAAAATATCTCAAATCAATAATATTAGCTTCCAACTTAAGCTAGAAAAATTAGAACAAATTAAACTGAAAGCAAGCAGAAGGAAAGAAATAATAAAGATAAGATCAGAAACAAATTCTTTCACTGAAACAATATGTTAAAAACAATAGAATCAATGAAACCAAAAATGTTTCTTTGAGAAGATTAATAAAATTGAAAGATCTGTAGCCAAACCAACCAAGAAAAAAAGAGAGAAAACAAATTTCGAATATCAAGAATGAAAAAATGAACATAGATGGAAAAATCTATGATATGTGAGCAAATTGAATCCAACCCAATATAAGAAGGATAATACATCATGACCATGGGCATTTATCACAGGAATGCAAGGTTTTTTCGACATTTCAAATCAATCAGATTAATTTAGGAGGCACCTGGGTGGCTCAGTGGGTTAAGCTTCTGCCTTCAGCTCAGGTCATGATCTCAGGGTTCTGGGATCAAGCCCCACATCGGGCTCTCTGCTTGGCGGGGAGCCTGCTTCTCCCTCTCTCTCTGCCTGCCTCTCTGCCTACTTGTGATCTCTCTGTCAAATAAATAAATAAAATATTTTTAAAAAATCAAAGTAATTTACCAAATAAAAGACTAAAGAAGAAAACATGTATGCCAATCAAAAGAGATTCAGGACAAGCATGTAATTTCAATACCCATTCACAATAAAAAGAAAATTCTCAGCCATCTAGGAACAGAAAGGCACCTCCTTAACCCAATGAAAGGCATCTACAAAAAACATACAACTAACATTATGCCGAACAGTGAAAGACTGAAAGCTTTCCCCTGAGTTTAAGAGCAAGGAAAGGATGTCCACTCACCACTTAACATTGTTTTGGCGGGCCTAGCCAGTGCAATGCCCGTGTGCACAGACCTACTAATGCAAATATGTGTGTGTATATATACATACATACTCCTATATGCTGCTTGTATATACATGTGGATTCATACAAATGCGGGGCCCCTGGGTGGCTCAGTTGGTTAAATGTCTGCCTTCGGCTCAGGTCATGGTCCTGGAGTCCCACATTGGGCTCCCTGCTCAGTGGAGATGAGGGGGTGGGGGGGGGGGTTCTGCTTCTCCCTCTGACCCTCCCCCGTCTCATGCTCTCTCTCTCAAATAAATGAATAAAATCTTTAAAAATAAATAAATAAATAAAAATGTGTGTGTGTGTGTATATGAATACGTAGTCTCACACATTGTATATATATGCATACAAATACAAATAAATACATGTGTGTATGTGTACACACATACATACCCTCCTCCATTGTTTGTGTGTACACACATACAAAATGGTTCCGCCACTTTGGAAAAGAGCTTGGCAGTTTCTTACAGTGTTAAGCATAACTTATCACATGGCCCAACAATCCCACTCCTTGGTACGAATCCAAGAGAAATAAAGCATATGTTCGCACAAAAACCTATATACAAGTGTTTATAGTGGCTGTGTTCATGATCACCCAAAACTGGAAACAACCCACCGTGTCCTTCAGGTGGTGGACGGATAAGTGAATTATAGTACATGTGGACAAGGAATCCCTGCTCAGCAAGATAAAGAAATGAACTACTGGGGCACCTAGGTCATGATCTCAGGGTCTTGGGATCGAGCCCCACATCAGACTCCTTGCTCAGCGGGGCCTCTGCCTCTCCCTCTGCCTTTGCCCCTCCCCCTTTCCCTGCTCCTTGTTTCTCATTCACTCTCTCTCAAATAAGTAAATAAAATCTTAATTTAAAAAAAAGAAAAAGAAATGAACTACTGATACACAGACAACAACATGATGAATCTCAAGCGCATTCCACTGAGTAAAAGACGTCAGACTCAGAGGGTTGCCTACTGTATGATTCCATGACATTCTGGTAAATGTCATGGACATTCTACAACATTCTGGAAAAGGCAAAATTATAGGAACAAATCAGTAGTTGTCAGGGGCTAGAGGCTAGGGGAGAAAATGCCACAGAAGAGACATCAAGAGGTCATAACGGGCACTGGGGCTGTTCTGTAAGTTGATTCTGGGAGTGATTACATGACTACATGGGTTTGTCAAATGAAAAGTGTGGATTTTCCTGTATGGAGTTAAATGTTTAAAAGTGAATAAAAGGAACATGGAACCTGGGAGCAAAAGGGCAGGAGCTAGGTCAGGGCTGTAGCTGGACTTAGGAGGGTTAGGGTGACAGTTCAAGCCAACGATATGGAACAGCCATAGCAGAAGGGCTCAGGGTGGGCAAGGACTGGGCGGAAGGACCCACCAGGGCTCCACCGGAAAGACAACAGTGACATGAAAGCCCGAGACCTGTCTCAGACATCACGTCCCCTGCTTCCCCAATTCAATGTGTCTCAGAACCACTTGGAGAACGCAGTAGAAAAACAGAAGCAAGCCATGTCGTACAGGTGCTCCTCTGGTGCAGAGTGAGTCCCTCTTCCGTGGACAGCTGAGGGAGTTCCAGCATGGGCCATGGCCTCTGAAAACAGGGAGGAGGGCAGACCTGAGAACAACTCTCATATCCGTATGAAAGGGACGGGGTCAGAGGTTTGACAATGAGGTTTTCAGGGAAGAGGCCTGAGCTACTCTCTTTAGTGAGCCCAGATTCAGGCTGGGACAAAGGTGGTAGAAGAGGCATAGCTCACAGAGCAGCCCAGGGAGGGTGTGAACAGAACTGCTCCATCCTGGGGTGCCTGGGTGGCTCAGTCGTTTAAGCATCTGCCTTCAGCTCCGGTCATCATCCCAGGTTCCTGGGATTGAGTCCCGCATCGGGCTCCCTGCTTGGCAGGGAGTCTGATTCTCCCTCTCCCTACATTCATTCTCTCTTTCTCTCGCAAAAATAGACAAAACCTTAAAAAAAAAATTGCTACGTGCCAGCAGCAAGCAGGAGGGGTCCACCATACCCTGAGGACCCTACCCTATTTTCTCCTTTATGGTATGGAAAGCCAGCCAGGCATGTGCATATTTTGTGCACTTTTCTCTGTCTGCTACATGAACAGTGATCTGTTTGGATGGACATCAGGAAAGGACATGCAGGTCGGGGGAGGAAAACCTGATTTTGTAAAAACTCCCCCTTTTTCCATTACTGGCTGGTATGTCCCACTTTTATCTTTATCTTTCAGTAAACCGTTTTTGCTCTCTCTGCTGACCGACAGATCCTTGCACATCTTATTTGGAGAATTTCAATGCTTCACTTTCTTCACAGAGACAGGGATGACTTTGCCACTTTTTGGGCAGCTGTTTCTTATAGGACGATCTGTTTTTAAGAGGGGACACAGTACTCTAAGCGGAGACTTTTCCCTGAAGTCAGGTATGCTGTTATTTAACTACAGTTCTGGTTCTGGGGCTCTGGGGGGCCTAGGAATCTGCATTATGAACAAGTGCACGAAGAGAGCCTGACGCTACAGACCCCCACTAGCCCGCGGGACATGCTGGTCTAATCTAGAGATGGAAAAACCGAGGTACTGTGCCGTGTATTTGACTCAAGTCGGAAGGCTCTGTTGGAGGTGGCCCCTGACTTTATCTAGAGGGAGGAAGAGAAACATTTGAAATGCCAGCAGGCGCCTAATTCGGTGCTTGCTGACATGAAGGCACAGTGGACCTCTGACAATCAATAGTGGGATGGGGTATGAAATGGGGTCTAAGCCGCTGCGTGAGGCATGCAGCTGCAGTCTCGAGTGGCTCTGGGGCAGCAGACAGGCACACCACATTCTGGTGCAATGGTATGGATTCCTCATATAGGACCTGGGGTTCTGGAAAGGGAAAGGGGTCCCATCAACCTTCCCAGCACTTCCTCCACAAGGAAACCAGTTTCTCCTCCCAGAGCTGTGTCGTGGATAATCCCACCCCAGCTTTCTGTCCACAGTGCCAAGGAGCAGCTCTGGTTTGGGGCGTGTGCTGAGGGCCGAGTGTGGGGATGTAAATTGCAAGGGCCAAGAGATGGGTAAATTGCCCTGGGGGCAGAAGCCTGTGCCACCTCCTCCAGCCGCATCCCTGCCCCACAGCCTGAGTGCCCCACCCAATCCGAGACCCTTGGCCACTCCCCAGGTGGGGCAGTGAGCATTGCCTGACCCCAGCTGGGAGAAGCAGTGGGGTTTCGGTTTCACAGTCAAGCACTCCTTGTCACCATCCTCCCTTCCTTCCCTTTCTTCCCACTCCAGGAAAAACATTCAGGGTGTTTTTCTCCCTCTTCATTCTGTGCAAGAGACAAAGGCTCTTCCACTGTCATGGGTAATTTCAGGCTCTTTTCAAGGCGGAGTTTCTTATCACACCTAAACCTGATGTCCTTACTTGCCTGGCTTTGCAGATTACTCAGAGGGCATAGACAACAATAGCACAGGGAACAATTCCACTCCTTCCGAGCAGGGATCCATTTTCCAATTATTTCTTTATCCCATTTACTTAATGACCAAATCCAGTGTCATCCCATATTTTATGGCTATGAGCAGACCCATGATGTGGGGAAATGGCTTCATGCCACTGCCAACAAGGGGCCCAGATTCCTCCCAGCCTGGAGGGACACAGAGACATTTCCAGGCTCTCCCTTCTCTGGACCTGTGACTCTGCCATGCCTCCAGGATCAGCTACCCCTTCCTACCTGTGTTTCCCCCGTCTGCCCACGCCCGGACCCCTCCCCTTGGCAGTAAACCCCTGGGCTCCAGCCCCACAAAGCCCTTCTCACCCTGGTCTCCTTTTAAGTATATTCACCTCCCCACCCCGCCCTCCACAGGAGCTGCTGTACCTGGCAATAATGCCAACTGCTGGTGACTGCCACTCCCCACAGCAAGGCTCTTTGCCAAGTGCTACCCCAACTATGTGTCCTTTATCTCAGCGATGACCGCATTTTACATAGGTAGAGATACGGAGAGCAGAGAGGTTGAGAGATTTGCTCAAGGTCGCACAGGCAGCAAATAGAAGCTGAACCCAGCTCTGATTCTGAAACCCATGCTCTCAATCATTGCCCTAGCCAGCCTTCCGAAAGCCACTGGGGGCCTCCCCAAATCAAGCCCCGGGCTCCCCTTGGCTTTAGCCCCTTGACATCCAAGCAATGTTTGACCCTTCTGACTTTGGAGACCCTCTTGGTTCTTCTCTGTCTCTCTTCCCTTCCACCCTCCCCTCTTGGCCAACATTGCCCTCCACCCCCATCTCCTGACCCTGGGTTGGATCTTCAGCCTTCTTCTCTCACTCAACTTTATCCAGTTGGCTTCCCGAGTTTCAGCTCTCATCTCTACCCGCATGTGTGTCCAGTCTGTGTGTCCAGCTCTCCCCAAACTTCTCCTCAGCTCCAGAGGTGCGTTTGCAAAGGTTTTACCCACCCTCCCCCACACTCTCTACCAGAAGCAGCATTGGAGGTAACTGGGAACTGATCTTCCTGCTCTTCAGGTGGGACACCCCAGGGTCAGCTTGGCCTCCTTTCTAAACTTTTCACTGTGGAAATGGCCATCCATGCTTCTCAGCCTGGGAATTCTCACCCACCATGTTGCAGCTTGGAAGGCACTGGGGGTTCGGAATCGCCACCCTCTTCAGGGACCTGCAGTCCCTGATGGGTAACATTCCTGGAGCCCCTCACCCAAGCTGAGTCCTCTGTACTTAGCTTGTATGCACAAGGCCAGTGCTAGCTTCAGCTCAGAAGCCATCACCCCTGGAAGCCAATCCTCTTACGTGAACATGTTCCCCACTGGGTTCTGACAACACCTGGACAGACCTTAATGCTATGTATTGTTCTGGGCTACATGCCGTGGACAGCAGTGAGGAGAACATAGAGTTAGTTCCTGTCCTCGTGAAGTTTCCAGCGTTACCAGAGGAAACTAATAGCCATGGAGAAAATGCATGAGGTGTGTCTTCGGTTGGGTCTTCATGCCAGAGGTCGATGCTGGCAAGGGAATGACAGGAATAAGACTGGGTGGAGGGTGGAGTTAAGCTGAGAGATGGCCACAACAGAGTCCTCAGCCAGCCCAGTGATGAGCTCGGAGCTCGATGGCCCTTCAGAGTTTTTTCAAACTGAGGCAGGAGGACTGGCCTTTCCCCCACTCCCATCCCATAGAATGAGGGCTGCTCCCAGCAGGGGTGTGGGCTTGGCCAAGGCGACTGCCTCCCGCTGAGGGCAATTGCCAGAGAGAGCTGCTTCCTTGTACCATTGAGCCCATACTCGGGGGGCTGGGGAGGCAAGTACCTCCATCCAGAAGGTGCAGCTCATCACAGCATCCACTTCAGGGTATGGGATGCCTCCAGAGGGGCTGGCCAATTCTAAGCTGAAGGGAAAAGAAATAAGGGATCAATAGGAGACCTTCCCATTTGATCTGGATCTTGAAATACACATTAGGTCTTTGTGGAGTAGACAATTCAAATATCTTCAGTTCCTTCCACCCCTCTTCATATAAATATAACAACTATGGCTAGTGTTTCCTCTGCGTGTATCATGGCTCAGCTCCTATGCTAAGCTCTTTGCTTGCATAACTTACCTAATCTTTACAGTACCATAGGAATGAAGTATGGTTATTGCCTTCATCTTATGGACACAATATATATATTGCCCTCATTGTATATATAGAAAGGAAGGCTTAGAGTGCTCAAATGACCAAGGTCACATGGCAAGTAAGACTGGCAACCTGACCTTAAATCCTAAGGGTCCTGACCTTGATAAAGACCTCCAGCTTCAGCCTGCTGGAAGCAGAGGGAACACGCCTGCTGGAATGAGACTTAGAGTAATCAATGAGAGCAGAAGACCAGGGGACTTTCTGCTGAATCTCCACGGCCTGCCCAAAACACAACAGATAGGATTTCTCATCTATCTCAACAAATGGGGCCTGCAGCCAGTTTAATTTGACTTAAAGCAGAAAAATAATAATGTGACATCCTTTCACGCCCAGCAAGAACGAATCCCTTTCTTCAGTGCTCCTGCAGCACAGAGTACATTTCCCTGATAATGTGACTGTCCTTCCTCCCCAGGAGTCCCTGATCACTCCTTAGGGGAGAGATGGCAAATTTTTCACCATTCCTGCATCCCGTGGACCTAGCAAGGGCCCAATACACTGGGGCTCTTCAATAAGTGGGATCTATTGTAACCAACCTTCCCCTGTGTCAGCACAGAAGACATCACAGTGTTCTTGCTCATTTGCATTTCTATATCCCTCCTCTTCCTCTCACCTCCCCGCTCTCCAAGCACAGAGAACAGTGCCAAACACAGGGCTGGTGTTTCGTGGATACACGTGTGGGTGCAGGCATGCATGGCTGGATGCACGTGTGGGTGCAGGCATGCATACTTGAATTTGCATATGCAAATATGTGGAATGACAGGTGGAGCTCGGGAGCAAGGGAGAGAGTGCTTGCTCTGGTGTCCCCTGCCTATTTGGGCCACTGCTACTTCCTGTTGGCTGAGCAGTGAGCTTGCCACAGGGCTGATTAACTTTAAATGCAAGGAAGTGTATGGCTGAAGGAAAGTTCTGCTGTCTCTCCTTCACCCTGACAGCCATCACCTTGAGGGCTAACACAGGCCCTCCAGACCAATTCTGCCATCAGGAAGGAAAAGCCCTGAGAAAACACTTTGCATTCATAAAATTAATATTTATAACACAGCCAGAGTACTAGGAAATATTTCCCCAGCTAAGCATAGGACAATGCCATTTTGGTGGGGTCTGAAGGGAACTGGCAAGCTTACTCCACCTTCCCTATCTCCCCCACATTCCAGATTCCCCCTGGTGTGGGATGAGGGCTCTCACTCCTGTATGTTGCTCTTGGGAGGGCACACTGATACACCCTCTGGTCAAGGGCAATCTGGCCATATCTGGCAACACTTTAAATGCACATACCACTTGATCTATGCATTCTATTCCTAGGAATTCATCCTGCAAATACAGTTACATATATGTACCCCCAAAATCCACAAAAACATATAAACATTGTTTGTAAAAGCAAAGCATGGAAACCACTGGACTTTCCATCAAAAAGGAGATAAATAAATCAGGCACATTTTGCAGCCATGACAAAGAGTGAGGATCCTAATGCCCTGATAGGAGCTATCTCCAGGACTCAATGCTGAGTGGGAAAAAGCAAGGTGTAGACCTGTGCATGTCATTTGCCCCCATTTGTGATGTGCACAGAGGGAAGAGAAGAGCCGGTACTATTTTTTAGGCCCTCCAGTGATCTAGGGTTACAGGGCTCATTGCAGAGTTTGTGGGTGGAGTGACCATCCCCCTAATTTGCAGCAGGTCCTTCTTTCCTAATGAAGTTCTTTGTGGTCCTGGCTTCTTTAGGATGCCACCGAGCACCAAGTTCAGAATAGCCACCAGGATGCTCTCTGGAGATGCTCCGTGACACTGAGCCAGCCTCCCTTCTCCAGTATTCCCAGAATGAATGAGGCCAGCCCTATGACCAGGCTGCTATCTCCTAGGGACTTAGTCTCAGCTGCCTTGTCACACCTTGGCTATGAGCTCTCTAAGACCTGGATCATGTCCTACACTGGTGGGCACAGGGAGACCACACAGTAGGATGGACCTAGTATCTGGACTACCTCTGCATGTTTCAGGAATGGACCACGAGGTGAGTCTTGGGGAGGCATAGCCCTGACCTCCTCCAGAAGAGCGTCAAAGGCCTGAATTTGCTCTTGTTAGCCTAACCAGATGGATGGCAGCAGGTGCCCCAAGTTCAGATGATGAATGCTCCCACCAGCAATTTAGGTCTAGAATGAATGACAGCTCAAAGCAGGGCATAGCAGAAATCCTGCTGTCTGAGTTGACATTGTTGCCCCTGGCAGCAGAAGGGGGAGGGTGGTGGTATCTGGTGGCCATACTGATCACATGACCTGTCACGTGACCTCAGCCCTCTTTCTGGCAGCCTGCACTTCCTGCCTTGTTCCTCATCCTCCCTAGATCCTGTGAAGGCCCATATTCTGTTCCAGACAGTCAGTGCTCCAGTCCAGTGAACCCTGACTGGGGAAGGGTGAGGAAGGGAAGAAGGAAATACAGTGAGGTAGATCCCTCTGTGGCATCTAGGGGGATTCAAGGCTGTTTTCCACCCAGTTCCCACTGTCCAACCAGGCTGGACAGACTGCATCACACCTGTCTTATTATGCATGGGTTCCTGGCACATGCCTCTGCCCTAACACTCGTTACCTCATATTGCTTAAAAACCAGCCTCCTTCATTTGCTTGTGGGTGTTTGGAGGGCATTTCATTCTTCCTCTCCCCAGGCCTTAGTTTTCCCATCTTTAAACAGGAGATCAGGTAGCATTACCTCCAAGGCTGCTTCCACTAATCATTTTATGGGTTGGTTCATGCATTCAAACAATCAGACCAATCAGCCCTCCTGGAAGACTCTGGCTGCTTTAAAAACTTGGGGAAACTTAAGGCTCTGAGAGAGGAAAGATGAATCATCCAAGGTTAAACAGAACCAGAAGTGCAGACTGGAGGAGTATTCATATTACTTTAGGACACTGAATTCTATAAAAATTGATGCCCATTCTGTAAACAGAGCCCTCCTCTCTTGCACTTAAGCATTTGTTTGCAGATCAATACCCATTAACAATTGGGGGAGATGGGCAAAGGCTCTAGCAAGGGCCCCAGGTCTCTCTGGGTATGTCCAAAATAGCAGGGAATCACTGCCCGGAGGTTCGGTAAGTCAGCAGAGGGCCGTCACTTCCCCCCACCCGGTTCTCTTGGACCCCTCGCCATACCCCTCCAGGACCTCATGGTGAATCACTCAACGCAGAGGCCACCTGCAGAGTTCCCTTAACTTCTCTCTAACAAAGCAGGCACAGTTGTTGACCGAATAAATAAGTGAGCCTCAATCTTTTCATCGCTAAGCCAGAAGGTTAGACTAGATTAAGACTCTTTGAAACTCCAGCTCTGACATCATCACCATTGCTAAGTGGCTGTGAAACTGGATTATCAGGGTCTTCCAGCCTTATCAACCATTTGGAACAATCCTATCTTTTTTCCCCAGCTAAAGAATGATGCACCCGCAATCAGGGGCTCTGTGTGGGTCTGCTTCTGTGTCTGTGATGGGGGTCTCAGCGCCGGTCCATGGGGTCTGCCCCTTGCTGTTACCTCTAGTGTCCATCTCACACCCCATCTGACTGCAGGGCCGGTCCACCCCCTGCAGGCTTTCACCCCCTCTCCTGTCCCGCGGCTTCTCTGACACCATGACATGAGTCACATGGGCAGCCTGCCCCACAAGCAGGCGTGCATGGTCCAGGGGTGCAGGGTGGTTAGGGACTCTCAGAGCAGCCTGGGGCCATGGCACGGGGGTAGCAGGGCACAAGCAGACACACTTTCCAAAAGCTTCCAGCAGATGGGAGACCAAGTCAACAATGTGTCCTTGATTTGGCTTTTCCTCCTCCCCCTCACTCAGCTCCCCGAGCTCCCCTCCCAAATAAATACATGTACACACAGCCCGCCTGCGGTCTGCCCTCAGTGGGACTCCAGGCTGAGGCACAGGTCCCAGGGATCTGAGCCAGAGCCAAGAGAAGGCAGGAGGGCTTCTGGGGTGCTGAGTAGAATCCCAGGCAGGAGAGAGGGAACCGGATGTGGAGCAAGAAAGAAAAACATGAAAGCAGAACAATGGTAGGAGGACTTCTCTCAGAAAGCCCTAGACGGGCTTTGGTTGATCCAGGGTTTCTCAGCCCGTGGATTTCTGTAACTGGACAATTCTTTGTTGAGGAGGGACTATTCTGTACACTGTGGCATCTCCGGCCTCTACCTGCTAGATGCTAGCTTCACCCTCCCTGTTATGACAACCAACATGTCTCCAGACATTGCCAAATATTCCCTGGTCCTGGAAGGGGAGTGGGGAGCAGTGATATTGACCCAAATGAGAAGCACTGGGTTAATCAGAGACGATTCAAGAAACACACCAGCCTGAGGGCTATTCACTAGGGAGAGTGGGTAAGCCTGTGGACTCTAGAGTGCCTCGGTTTCTTCAACTATAAAATGGGGGTGTTGGTAATGGACCTAGCTCATGGGTTGGGCAGAAGGCCTTGATGAGATCGTTAATGGATGTCCAGACGCACGTGATAGAGCCTGGTGCTAGTCAGGGCCACGGATGTGTGACCTCTCCTTATCTGTCTGTCAAGGAGAAAGGACCCTAAGGCAAAACAGGAGTGGGATCTTCCTTTAAGGGGATTTTGGTTTCTCCTTACTGATTGTCCTGCCTAAAGAAAATATGTAGGAAGGAGCGCCT
This sequence comes from Mellivora capensis, assembly GCA_004024625.1. Classification (NCBI taxonomy): domain Eukaryota; kingdom Metazoa; phylum Chordata; class Mammalia; order Carnivora; family Mustelidae; genus Mellivora; species Mellivora capensis. The sequence goes on along the minus strand of PISX010002573.1, from coordinate 65,447 downwards.
GGGTGGCTCAGTCCATTAGGCATCATACTCTTGTTTTCAGCTCAGGTTGTGATCAGGGTGTTTAGATCAGCCCCACGTCGGACTCCACCCTCAGTGGGAAGTCTGCTGAGGATTCTCTCTCCTTTTCCCTCTGCCCCTCATGCTGTGTGTGCACTCACTCCCTCTCTCTCTCTCTCAAATAAATAAATGAATCTTCTTAAAAAAGAAAGTATGTAGGCAGAGTTAGCAAACATGCAGCAAAGAACAATGGCAGGCTAGTCTGTGGGAGGCAGCAAGAGGCATACGGCCACTTCTGAAAGTCTGACTGGAGAGACAGCCACAAAGCCAGAGGGTAGGCCGCCTGAATGTTCTAGAACCAGATCTTCTTGGATGTTCAGGGGCTCATGTTCTCCTGGACAGTCCATGCAGCAGTCTGCCCCCAGACATCACTGGGGCTTATTCAGCTCAGTCTGTGTGTCCTTAGGCCCCTGGAATAAACATAGCCTGCTCTCTTTTCTGAACCTCCAAAAAACACACCCCCCAAAAGTGGTTACAAAGCAGGTGTCCCAGGCAAGTACACTCACTGAGGTCTGGGAACACCGTGCGTAACTGACATGCGGGCTGGAACAACTTCTAGCACGATGTCCCACGGTGCAGTTTCTAGACAGATGCTCCTAGATTCCAAACCGCCCTCCCCCCGATCCCCCACAGCCAGTTTCAGGGACCCTTTTCTTTCCAGATCTTCCTCCTATCCTGCCTAGAGGTCTGACTTCTTGCTCTTCCCTTCCAGGTTGCCTGAAATTCAAAATCCTTGGTATTTAAATGCAGGACAATTTATCTCCCATGAATCTGGTCCCTCTGCCCCTGGGGATTAGAAGGGAGTTTGCCTTTTGTGGCCAGCTGGGTCCTTAAAGGCAGCATCCCAAAGGAGCAGATCTCTGTCTCTCTCTCTCTCTCTCAGAGAAGTTCTGCCTTCCTCCTAGCCCAGGTGGCTCAAATTATAGCCTGCTTTCAAAAATAATGGAATTCTTATCCTCATTAAAAAAAAAGGGGGGGGGGCACCTCGGTGGCTCAGGTGGTTGGGCAGCTGCCTTCAGCTCAGGTCATGATCCCAGGGTCCTGGGATCAAGCCCCACATAGGGCTCTCTGCACAGCAGTGAGTCTGCTTCTCCCTCTCCCTTCATAATCTCTCTCATTAAAAAAAAAAAAAAAATCCTCATGTACCACTAGGAAAGAGATGGAATTTCTAAGTAAAGAGCTTTCAGAAGAGCGGGGCGAGCTGATAAGAAGCTCACAGCTTATGGGTGTTTAACTGTGGTTTCGGCATTGCTGCATCCTGAAGGCCTGCATGCTGTGTGTGCACAGCAAAAGGGGTTGGAGAAGGCCTGGCAAAAAGAAGGTGTCATGGAGACCCAAAAAAGCACGTATCATGGAGACCTATCCTCGACAGAAGCAGGTTTTATACCTGCAAAGCCTCCCGGAGTGCTCAAAGCAACAAGAGGAAGCCTCCAGCCCTCTTCTCTCCCACCACCCTCTTTCTCTGTCCTCCTCCTCTGCCCAGCTCCCCCTGCACTGCTGCGGCCCCCACTCGGCCTCCAGTGCCTCAGCCCTCCATGGCTCTGCCTCGAAGAAGCAGGGTTTTATAGACCAGGAAGCCAAGTTTAAGTTGGGGCCATCCCAGAATGCCCAAGCTGCAAAGGCCCGTGAACATTTCCAGCTGTAACCTCAGTGCTTGGAGCAGGAAATGGGAGCAGGGAGAGGAGGATGGAGAAGTCAAAGGCACACAGCCTGTTAGGGAAGCTGGGGTCCCTGCTTCCCTGGCAGAGTATCTCTCTGACCCCAGCCATGCCCTCGAGTACCTGCTTGAGAAGGTGTGTGGCTGGGCCTGTCCTCCATCTCTTTCTCACTTATAGGGGCTCCAGTTTGTTTGTGGATCCTGAAAGGCCACAAGCCACCAGCATAGCTGCCACCCTGCTCTGGCGGCCTCACGTCCTGACCCCGCACATGTGGCCGCCAGCCAGCATTAGCAAATTTCAGTGTATGGTGTTATTAGAGCAGTGGGTCAACGAGCTTTTTCTTTAATGCAGTGGAATAGAATTAAATTTAAAATATCAGATATTATCCCATGTTGTAAAGGCAAGTCCTGTCTCTGAACACTTTCATTTCAGTGATGGATCTATAATCCCCATTTAAGTGGGTCTGTACTGGGTCAGGTAGTACAACCCTGTGAAAAAGCCGGGAAGCCATTGCCTTATACCCATGTGACAAATCAGCCACCCAATAAAAGCTTTCAAAAATGAATATTTGCCCACCGAAATAGACACCTTGAGCCAGGAAGAACTCTACACAAGTGACCTCCCCATAGCGAGAAAGGGTAGAGGTCATATTCCCACTCACCCTGCACAGAGCTTCGCCGGCCCTAGAGCACCGTCCGCCGCATGACTGGGTTCGATTCCCACCACTAGTGGATCAGTGATCTCGGCTGAGAAATGGGCAGATGGAGGACCTTCCCGGAAGAGTGCTGATGACGAGGTCAGAGGCAATGAAAGTGGGAGAGCCCCACGCTGGTGAGTGAGGGTTCAAGGACAGCAGGATGACCCCTGAGCCGGAAGGAGGCCCAGTGTCGGGCAGAAGGAACTCCAGGGTCTTCTGGGCCCTTGCCCAAGCGTGCTCTCCTGCCCAGGCTCAAGTAGGAGCTCTGTGCAGGAGTGTTTAAGACCAGGCTTCTGCCTCAAGAAAGCACCTCTGAGGGCTGACCGGAAAATGTGGTCCTGCCTTAGGAGCATGTCCCATGGTGGGATGCCCTCAAGGAGAGAGGGCAGAGCCTTGGAGTCTGGTCAAAGGTGGGGACACTCAAGCAGGGACCATGCAAGAAACGCCCCTCAGGGTCACAGCCTCAAACACACTCGAGGAGGGAGGTGTGGGGCAGACTCCTTCGCCTTTTTCTTCTCCTCTTTTCCAAAAGGCCCTGCCCACCTCCAGCCTACCCCTCAGGTCAACAGCTTGCACTTGAGCACTTGAGGGGATATTCTCTCCAAAGTACATTACCGAGGCCTGCGGTTAATTTTTCAGGAGCTGCTTGCCTTGCTAATGGGCTGGGAAGCCAGCTGGGCTTCCACTCCTGCCTAAGTGCCCAGGCCTCCCCCACCCCCTGCCCTGCTTGGGCAGAAAGCCCGGTGCTGCCCTGCTGCCAGGCCCGCCACACCGCCACTGGCTCCCGTGTGTGCTTTGCCAAGGACTCGGGCCTCTGCCGTGGGCCTGGCATCGTATCTTACCCATAATTGTACCTGGTCCTTGCGTGATAAGCCCAGCGAAGCGAAAAGTTGTGTCTTACTTCACCTGGAGAAGCAGTCACATTCTGAAGTAAGTGCTGCTTGGAAAGACCTCCCAGGGCACCAAGGCTGATGGGAAAAGGAAACTGGCCTTCTGGGCCTGGAGACTCTGCACCACACCACAGCCATCAGGAGGCCGGACCCTGGCCAGCTCTGGCTCTTTCTTCTGCCACCACCAACACTGGCCTCAATGGGTCTTCACCACGCTGTGCCTCACCAGGCCCCAGGCCAGAGAGCAGGCTGGAGTGTGTGAGTCTCCAAGCCCATTGGCCTGTGACACACACTACCCCCCCCCCAAAAAAAAAGAAAGGACCCTGGCTTTTTAGGCTGAAATCATTATAGTCTAAGCTCCTACCACCATCTACCCAAAGTAGACCTGCCCAACCCCCACTGGTTTTGTTGTTGTTGTTGTTGTTGTTTTATAGTGTTTCCCTGAAGACCGCCTGCAAGGGCTCCGGCACCAGGCCCTTTCCCCAGCGTCTGATCTTGCCCCCACATGGCCCATGACCACATGAGGTGGCCATGTGCCCACCTGTGTAGGCATGGCTCTTGCCCCCAAACCACTGCTGCCTCCGCTTGACAGGGGACAGAATCCCCAGTGGCCCCCAGTGCAACCAGGCCCAGTGTCTCCGGGCAAAATGTCCCACAAAGTTTGGCGGTCCCCCAAGTCCAGCACTCCGGGCTCACACAACTGGCAGGCTGACCTTGTCACTCCAGTCGCCCTGCCTATACCAGTGTGACTCCCTGGAACAGAAGGGCGAGCCAGGGGGCAGGGGGGAGAGGTGCATCTCAATCCGCAAGAACTCTGAGCTTTCAGGCCTAGAGGGGACCTCCTTCCCCAATGCTGAGGCCCCCTCATTTTCCACCCCGGGGGGAATGACTGGCTAATGGAATAGCCATTCTCTGCAGCCAAAAGTCCACCCAGGGTGCAGTCTGGCCTGGACCCGGCTGACTCAAGAAAAGAGCAACAAGTACCCACCTTAAAGGCAGACTTTCAGCCCTTCGTGAGAACCACTGCAGCAAACCTGCCAAGCACCAGGCGCTGGGTCCGCAAATGGAGGGGTGGCCCGGGGCTTACACGTTAAACAGGTCTAGGCCCCATTACTGCAGAGGTCTGGAGGCTCCATGCAGCCCCATGCCCCCCCCCACACACACAGGGGGGCACAGCATTGGAGCTGGCAGCCGTGAGGAAAGGGCGTGGAGTCAGCCTCGGGCAGCCTTGGGCCAAATTCTGTTTCTCCCACCACCAGCTGTGCATTCTCCAAACCTCCCTGTCCTTTCCTAAGGAATGAGGACATTGACCCAAACCAGACCATCCGGGCCTGGAATCTTCCTTTCCCATGTCCCCTCAGTACCCCTGGTGTCTTCCTGCACGGTGGGGCATAGGCATGGGGGCGGGTGCCGCGGATCCACAGTCTCTGGTCTCCTGTCTAACTCTGAGAAGGGACTGTGTAGAGCGGAGGGAAAGTGGTGGGCCTCTCCCTGTGACATCCTCAGAGGCCTTAGGCAAAGTCAGAAATGACAGGGGCATCCCATCCCCCAACAGCTGCCATCCCAGGGCACCCAGCCTAAGGCCAGCTGCATTTGCATGTTGTTTGCATAAATTTGCATAAGCACTGTATACGTGTAGCTTGTAGCCAATTAATTAATTCAGGCGTCACTGCATTCCAGGAAAGGGCACCAGGAGAGATGCAGCCCTGTGGGCTCCAGTGTCAAAAGGGCACCCACAGCCCCTGCCCCATCCCACCCCGCTTCCAGCACAGAAAACATCTACCCTAGGCCTGCACCTCCCCTCTCCCAGCACCTGCTGACCCTGAACCCTGACTGCCTTGGCAGCGACCATCAGAAATTAGTTTCCTGGGGAGACCAGATTCTTGAAACCTCCGATCCTCCCCTACTCTTCAGCAACCCTAATTTAACCAAAGGAGAATCCTAGCTATGGAAGGGACTTTTGGGATTTCTACCACGGGGATGGTCAACCTGATCCCACCTATAGGTAAATAAGAGGGCCCCTGCTCTAGATAAGGAAGGGGTGGGATACACACCCAGCCTTGACCTAGGTCCTCACCCCACAAAGGCATCTGCCGAGACCTTAGGCTCCTCTGGGCATTTGTAACCCACTGCATTTTACCTCTGGGGGAATGGAGGTCTGAGGAGGAGGAGGGTCTTGGCCAAGGTCATGGTGGCTGGAGCAGAACTGGAAACAGAATCCAGGGGAGCTGACATCCTCATGCACCCAGCAAAAGTGGAGAGTATGCCCGGGAGGCTGTAGGCCTTACAGAACAGTTTCCAGAATCAAAGCAGCCAGATGGGCCTGGAGCAGAAGTGGGGAGAATGGGAGAGTGGAGGGTGGACTGGGACTTGCTGCCACCAAATCAGGCCCTCCACCCTCAGGCCCGCTGAAGGGACGGAGTGCGCCCAGGGTCCTAGGACTCTCTTTTTCCACCCCGTCTTCTACCCTGCTTCTAGATCAGGGCCAAGGTAGGATCTGCAGTCTGCAGTCCCACCCTTGGCCTAGGCCCAGGGGATTGACTGTGGCAGAGGACAAGGAGCCAAGGGAATCTAGGTGAGGGGAGATAGGGACTTACATGAGTACCCTCTGTACTTAGCTTACTGCTCCCACTTCATCATCCCCATTTCACGGATATGTTGAGCTGGCAGCAGTGGGAAGCTCAGCAAGGGGAGATTTGATGGTGAGCTCCAAGGCAGCGCATTCTCCTGATTCCCAGACTAGGATGTCATGGCACCCACTGACCTCTGAGACAGGGGACGAGGGAGGGGTAGGCATTCATCACCTACTGGTTCCCTGCCATGAGGTCAGAGGAGACAGGGTTCCCTGAGCACTTCTCAGAGGAGGAGAGGGTCTAGATCAGGACACAGGATGAAGGAAGAAGACTTTTCCAAGAGGGAAGACAGGGCCTGACAAGAGTGTATTTCTTATGGAACTGGGCTTTTCAGTGGCCTGTCTTCCTTTCCCTGAACACACTTTCTTTTTCTCTCAGATTGGCTGGCAGCATTTTAATGGACACCCACTAAGGGCCAGGTACTCATCTGGAAATTTCTCACTTCATTCTCACATCACCTGAGGCGGCATATTCTTTCAGATTACTGCTGAGGAGATCAAGGTTCTGTGGGGAGACCCCATCTGAACCCAGGTCAGTGTGTTTCTTTATCCTCCAGATGCCTCCAGAGACCAAGCCTGGCCCTTCCCTCATCCCAGGAGACCCCGTGGCCGGCTGACTGTGCCTCCTGGCCTTTGGCATAGAACTTTGATCCTAGCAAACATTTGAAGATGGCTCTGAGGATGACGACACACTCGTGTGCGTGTCAGTGAAACAGGCACTAGGCCAGAGAGAAGGAGGCTCTTGGTGACCTCCCTGGCATTCCACAGACCTGTTCCAGGCTCTGCAAACCTCAGGGGGACATAGCCCCGTGGAGCTGCCACCCCTGTGGAGGCTGGGGACAGCTGATGGAACCTCACCGAGGCACGGCAGGCACCATGACGAGTGTTGGGGACAGAATCCCACGCTGTGGCTCATGTCCCCTCTGTCACACCACATGGACTGCCCCTGTTCCGCTCCCAGCACCATGCTGGCCCCAGTCCTGGGCACTAACGGGGTTCACCAAAGGGGTGCTGGCCACTGCCCACAGGAGCCTTCCACCTAGCGAGGCAAAGGTAGTAGAAAGATCCCGGAGTCGGGCTGCTGTCATTTCCTCAGTGCATGAGGCCAAGCAGGTCCCCTCCCCCATCTAAAGAATGGAGCAGATCCCAGTCACCTGGCAGAGGCCAGTGAGGCTTATGGGGGGTGATTTAAACGTGGCCCAGCGCCGGCCTCAAGGTGGGACCTCAAACAATGTCCTTTGCCTTCCCTCACCTTTCCTGGAGAACCAAGACTCATGAAACAGAAGGGAACAGGTTGAAACACAGTGGGAGGGGAGGGGTGGGGAGGGCTTATCTCTGCGGCTGACCGCAGTGTGTTTGTAGATGAGCCTGAGGTCAGTGACCCCCACCTCTGCCTTGCAGAGCTGTGACTCTCGCAGTCTGAGTCTGTGGGTTGCCTCGGC